>VZTQ01014962.1:35435-46841 GCA_013400755.1 Pelecanoides urinatrix | reverse complement strand
TGCCCCCTTCAGTATTCCTCCCTCTCTCTCCATGTAGTCAGAGAATTCAGATGCATCCATGCCTTGGATGCTCTTTTCAGACATGTCTCAAAACATTCAACCTTCCAGAGTGTGACAATCTGTGCTTATGTGTGGGTTCCCTATATGACAGTTAGAAAACCACAGCAGAAAGCAGCTACCCTTGTCTGGAGGAGCATATTACACCTTGCAGAGTATGTTACACCCACTGATCTTAGTTTCCATATTATCTTGGCTGGCTAGAAGACCCCATCCCTTCTTAACATACGATGATCTGTAACCAGTTAGCCACACTTAAATTACTTTCCACTTAGGTGACCACTGTCTGCTTGTCAACCTGTGGAAACTCCTGTCAGCACAGGACATCACAGTGGCCCCTGCGGTGAGGTGGGCTACCTTGGCATCCTCAGACCTATTCTAGCCTCTGGCTCCTAAGTCTTGTTCCTCATCATCAAGGAACACAGCAGCCTGGCACAAGCGTTTGAGTGGTGCCCTTACAGTTTTAAATCATTCCCATCCTAGAAATGTGATCAACAGTTCTGCCTCTCAGGCATAACAGTTAACCCAACAAGCAGCTAATTTCCCCAAGACTCAAGGGGACAGTTCCTACACCTATTTCTTCCATTTTTCTAATTTCTTCCATGTTCATAACTCTTTATAAGAACAACAGACATTAAAAACATGCAAACATAACACTGAGATTCTCACGCTGTCCTTCTCTGGAAACCAAGAGAAAAATGAGCCATGCGTGACAAAGACCAGGCACATCAGTGCAGTGCCAGGAGGTGAGGAGGTGCTCAGTGATATGGTGGTATGGGCAGAATAAGACACCTCTGCAGAAGAGAACACAACTGAAATTCCATTAAGAATTCACTGTTATGGTTTTAAGTAATTAAACCAGAAAAGCTTTCAGCCCTGGCAGCTTGTGAGGTCCTTTTCTTTCTTCATGAACTTTACAATTCTCCTGGTTAAGCAGGCAAAGGCTGGTGACTGCACAGTCCCCGTTAGTGGCTTTTAACGTTGCCACCCATTACATCTTTTTACCTAAGTGCTTCCCTGTCCATTTATCTCCAAGCTGCTCTGTGAAGCCTGTTCACTATTCTAAACAATCTGGGTTAATATAGAACATAAATTCATATAAAAGATACTTCTTTTCAATATATGTGCAATAACACCTCCAGCGAGTTTCTTTCTCTGTGGCCTAAGCATTATAAATGAATAAACCAAAACATAGCAGAATACTGTGGGATCTTTACAAGGGTCTGCCCCCAGTCTTGTCGGTCTGACAGACATTGAAATAAACAGTTCAAAAAGTTTGTTGTTTTTTGGTTTTGTTTTGTTTTGGTTTGGTTTTTTTGTGTGGTACAGCAGCAAAAATGGGATATTGTTTAACCACTGTTCTGAACAATTCAGAACTTAAGGAGCATTAGATCAAAGATTGTGATCTATGTCACTAAGAAATGATTAGTTAAAACCGGGCATCTAGTTTTGAACTTTGTATTTGGACAAACTGCAATGGTCCATGCCAAAACCATGCAGTAGAAGATCTTTGAACTCCAGTCTCAGGTCTCTCCTCCTCCCAGATGAGGGACTTTTTTGTTACTGAATTACAGCAAAATTCCATAGTCACTAGAATGCCCTGAAAGAGTGAGAAACTAGTTTCTCTACATAGCCAATTGCTTCTGTTTTAAATATTTCCCAGGAAGGACTTTTTTTCCCAGGTCCCTCAAATAAAGCCAACAATTCCAGAGAGGGTGACAGTACTTGTATTTATTATCTGACAAACCTTATGTAGCAAAAGATTACATCTGTCTATATTTTTTTGGCTGTTTTGTGGGAGCTGATGCCATCAGAAATGAAATAACCAACTTCTGAGAATGCTTCCTTTTGGTTTATTGCCTCATTTTGTTTTATGAATGCAGCCTCCATAGCCTTTTGGTTTTATTCTGGCTTTCCATGTTTCTGTGCCTGCTACTCTAGCTAGTTGTGTCATCACTTACACTGTAAAACCCAGGGGCTCTATCTGGACATAAAAATAACCTCATCTGAAATTCGTGAACCTCCACAAAATGAATTTGAAATAACAACAATAATAAAAAGCTTCATGGATTTAGAAACAAATCAGTTTGTCCTTTTTGTAATGTAAAAAAAAGAAATCTTAAAAATGAGAGAGGATAAAACCCCACCTTTGTCTCAGTTGCAAGCCCTCTCTGTAACCAGCCAAAGGAGCAAATTTCTCCAGCAGAAAAAGCCCATACAGAGACCACATGTGCAAGCTTCTGCTCCAACCAACACCCCTTCAATATAAGGAGGACACTGCAAGAGAAAAGAGCTGGGGAACTGACCTCTTATGCCAATTCCTATTCAACATATAATCTCACAGCCCAGGGGGAATGAATGCACATGGCTTTGGGAGGAAAGAAGAGGGCTGAAACAGAAAAATATAATTTTCCCTGAATAAAATGCAAGATTCCTCAATATATGTCTCTCTCTCCTCCTTCCAAGAGTACAAATTTCTGTCAGATCTTTCCCGAACCACATTTGTTTCCCAGCAGTCCTCCATGCCTTTTTCTCTGGAGGCCTTGCACGTATGCACATATTCCAGTTTTCATTTGCTGTGTCTGTGCCTTCTATTTTTCAAAGCTAATAGACGAGTCTGATGTTTTCTACTATTTTATATTCTGGAGAAGTTTTCCAGCAAAAACCTTGTGAAAAATTGCAGTATGCAGCTTTAACTCACATGCTGTAGGTTGCCTCGTGGAATTGGAGTTTCTTCATTTGCCCAAGCAGAATATGCTCCATGTAAGGCAGAGATGTCAAACACATTCAAAGAAAAAGGACAATTACAACTTTTAGCCATGATCTGTAGTCTTTGTCTGTAAAGTTTGAGCCTCATATTACACTCAATAAACAGCCTCTCTTTAAACTAAATATATAGACCACTTGCTCATGCAAATTACATTATCCCGAGTGGAGCATACCATTACAGTAATTGCATTTACAAAGATGTGAGCATGCCTAAGCCTTTTGGGAAATGTTTTTTTTTCTCCACCTACATTAATCTTAAGATTCAAGGCTCCATTGAGATGAAGGGCTTATTCACACCTCAGGCTCCCTGTGACAGCCCTCCATCAATTCAGGTTGGCGAGCTGCCTTGGGAAGCAGGGGGAGGAGTAGGCATTTGCCCGTGATTCTCCAGATGGTGCTCCTGGTGTGGCCATTCACATCTGAGTGGTAAGTGAATATAAAATGCCCTCAAGTGAAATGGGAACATTTTACACCTCCTTTGTTCTGAAAGTAATTGTGTAAGAAGAATGACAACATCAATGTGAAGCTAGAGTTTAAAAAAAAAAGAATTAAAAAAAAAAAGAGTGGTTATCTTTAGGAAGGAGGTGCATAAGGAGGTGAATAAGGCTATGAAGCAAGTTGAGATTATGGCTTTCCCCACCACCTTTCTACTACTATTTATTTTTGAGAATTAAAAATCTCTTTCAAATGCAAGAAGTTACATAGAAAAAAATCACCTCATAAACCACTTTACCACCTCCAAATCCTTCTGGTGTGAAAACCAGCGATCAACTAGTAAAAAGGAAGATGGGAGTTCAGGTTCAGAGGGGGAAAATACCACATAAACAAGAAGGTATTTTCGGCACGTAAGATATAATGTGTTATATGGAATTTAGTCATGATTTCAGCACTCAGACTCCGTGGTTTATTCCAGAGCTATGATGAAGATGTGATGGCCCAAAAAAGCCAGATGTAGGAAGACCTGTCTCGTCTTAGAAATAAAACTGTAATTCCAGTAAATGGTGTCTTAGAGAAACTTGGGATAAGGGATAGGGGCATTTGAATAACCTACACCAGACTGATATAACTGCACATATTTCAAAGAGGGTCTGCTAAGGCATTTTCAACAGAAAAATGAGCAGTTGGATCTGATAGGAATTTCCTTGCCCTCATGTGAGGAGTGAAACTTCTGAAAAAGGGGACATGACCACATCCAAGCAGGTCTCCTTCCCCCTCTGCTCCTACTGCCGAGTCAAAGGGGCACTAGCTAGGGAGAAGAAACCGTTAGGAACCTTTAAGGCTAAGAGCAAACTCGCAGATGTTTGAAAGGATTAAATAAAAGCATAAGGGTTGTTGCAAGGAAAGCCAAATGAGATCTTAAGCAGTCTGCAGCTTGATGGCACATTCCCTGAGTGACAGGAGACACTAATGGATCTTGGAGGAGGTAGGGACAGAAAGAAGAGATGTTTGCAATGAGTAAATCTCTCCCTGGGGGGTAGATGAGCAAATCAGATAGATTGTGAAGCCCTGTGGCAGCAAATGCTTACAGGTGGGGAATGGAATAGTAAGCAGGGAGGAAAACCGTGTCCCGGATGGGTGCAGCAAGCCCTGCTCTGGGCTGTCAGGGCAGCATCAGCCTGGCTGTGACATTATGAGCAACCGCAAAGGGTGAGGGAAGAGAGGTGTCTTCTGCAGGGCTGGTGGGACCAGGCAGGGCACCAGGGGTGGGATGTTTTTTGGTTGGCGGTGGGGATTTGCAGTTCCACCGCTTACGACTGCTAGATAAAGTGTTGGGACCACTGCCACAGAGCATAGCAAATCAGCATTAAGAGCTGTCAAGAGGACACTGTTATTAAGGTAAAGCTGCTCTTAATCAGTTCAAGGAAGCTGCAAAATTAGCCTCCCCTAGGAGAGCGGCTGAACAAATGTGGCACAGAGAACAAGAAGGGGATTGTTTTGTCAAGTCAGTATGGGAAACTTGGGCTAGAAACCCTGTGATTTCAGTCCCAAGAAAGCAAAGCCATAAATTTAAATACATTTGTATCTGCCTTCCCCTCCTAGTCCCCACACTTCCCTTTCCTCCCAACCTCTCATTGGCAGCACTGGCACATGGAGAAAATACAGGTACAACCCTGCTGTGTCCATATCAGAGAAACGTTTGTCGTGGCCTTCAGGGGCAGAAGGGTCAAACCAAATTTCTCTGTATCCACAGGGCCAGTCCCAAGGCAGGGTCCTTCAGCTTCCCTGGGTGCATGAGCACTGGCAAGGCACAGAAGGCAAGATGCCAACAGCAGCGAGGGGAAAAAGACAGCAGAGAAAGACCTTCTATGTGGATGACCTTTAGGAGCGACTATAAACAAGCATCAGACAGAGATGAGGAGGAAGAATGAGTAGAGGATCTGCCGCTGCATGCTGTGTGATTTGATCCCAGGGTAGAGAGGGAGGGATGAATTTGCTGATGTTGTAAAGAAACATGACGAGGACAAGTGAATTTCAGCTGGCTGGAGCCTCAGGGGAAAGCGTGAGCATAGCAGCAAACATCCTGCTTAGCCTCATTAAACCAGAAAGCTCCAAGCTCTGTGGCATTGGTGTGCTGTAGCATTGCTGTTGTCTATATTTCTGGGATGGCTTTTTGCTGGAGTTAGATGGAAATGCTCAGAAAAAGGAGAGCGGGCAGCTCTCGGCTCGTCCCAGGCTAGCTCAGCTCCCAGAGCAGCTGCCCAGGACGCAGCCCTCCTGTGGCCTTGCAGGACCTGGGGACCAAGAGCACCTCAGCAGCTGCCCACAGCAGACATCTGCACTATCCTGGGGCTGCGAGGGTGCAATGCACTTGCGGATGGGGCTCTCCCCCAGTACGGTGAAACACATGGCTGCCCTGCATCAGACATGCTCTCAGCTCTCTGGACATTAATTTCTCTGCGAAGAGCCATGTATCCCCACCTCAGAGTCCTTTTCTACATCCAGACCAGCAAAAAGAGTTTATAAATGCACCGGTTATAAACTCAGGACAGACTGTGCCAGTACCCAAGCAGTTTCAGAGTGAGTTGTAGGTGTGCAATATAAAGATTCAAATACACCATCTACTTCATTTCAAGCAAATCTTTCTCTCCAGGACATTAAACACTAAATAAAAGCTGCTGTAATACCTGGGGTATTCAGTTTCTCTAATGGTATAAAGCAGACCAGCCTCTTAGGGATTTTTCTAATTGACAGAAGGTGATTAAACGGAGAGCGGTAAGACAGGAAGTGCCCTAGGTGTTAAATACTTAAAGCTGGTTTGTGCCATTGTGAGTAAATGGAATCAATGCTCTGTATCATTATTTAAACACTATAATTAAATTTGGAAATTCAGGTGCTTAATGTTCCCTCTGGCCCGCAGCCAGAAAAAATTATGGTCAAAGGAGAGGGGGACAATAAACCATCAAAGTAGCTCAGGTGCGCTGGAGATCAGCGGAGAAATTAGTTCCAGGGTACTAATTGAAATCAATGGACTTAAAGTGAGGCCCAATCAATCTCAGGGAGCTGAGTGAGGTTTGCTCTCATTTTGTGTTGGTTCGGCAAGCTGTTTTCTGGCACTCTGTGCCTCCACCTTGGGTTGCTTCTCCATTATCTCTGTTGACGTGACCACGGTGCTACCTTGGGGAGGATTTTGCAGTGATATTTCCCTTGAAAGGCTGCTGTTGTCCATAGCATCAGCCAACGCACAGCTACTCTAAAAACACCTTTAAACTTTCACAAGCAGAAGAGAGATGGACCACTGTTTCTAATGATGGAGCCCCACTCCCAGAAGAAGGACCTATTCTTGTCCCTGAACAGATTGTTACCGCTCTTAAGTGGCCCTTGAGCACTTTTCTGCATGCTCCCCAGCAAGGGACAGCAATGACGCTCTCTGGCACCTCTGCACTTCAGTCCTTATGTGGCTCTGAGCTGATTATTTAGATAACGGCCACAGAGAATGCCTGATATGGTCTCAGCCCAGTACTTATGGCTTAGAAACTAGCAAACCTGGTCTAAATTATTCTCTACTAGTTGAAGCAATTTTTGTGCCTTCTTTAGGTGGACGTACCTGTAATAACAGGCTGAATAGTGAGCATTATGTCACCTTCTCTGGATACTGCCTTCTGGGTAAGGCATTTTGCTACGCAGTAGGAATATTGGGTTCATGTCCCCATTTTTAATGTGACAGAGCAGGGGCATGATGATAATATTTCTGCCTCCATCATCTACAGAGGGTAATTTAATTTTGGTTCCCCTCAGATAGCTGAATAGCTAGGAACTGATGTCAAGGAAATCCATAGTGAAAATAAACTTTGATCGGCAAGGCCAGTTGGCCACTGGAGCAGATTGCAAGGGTTTTCCAGCTGTGATGTCTTCAAATCAAGAATGGAAAATCTCCTGGAAGTTACTGGTTAGGCAACTTACTGAGCTCAGCATTAGAGTGAAAGGTGCCTGATAGTAGGATAAGGTCAAACTAACTGATCAAACAGTCCTATCCAGTCCTCATCTGTGAGAATCTATAAATCATTGGTGCAAAAAGTTTTTGCAGCCACTAAATTTGTGATGCAATGCTGGATTTACTTTTTTTAATTTTAAGATTAATAGCTAAAGATAATTGATGCCAAGGTCTTAAAAGCAAAATTCATCTTATGTATAACCCCAGGACAGCACATTATCCAATTATATTTATGCTACTTGTAGCAAAACTGTGCCTCCCATTGCTTGAAAAATAATATTGTGGAGCAAGGTTTGTAAGGGGGTTTCTTATTTTCATCTAACGAATTTTAAGGTCAAGCTCAGTAGTTTGTCATTGACAAGGCTTTTAGTAATTTTGAAGAATTGGGAAAATAAGACAATCGGTGGTTTTCAATGGATTGTCCTACCAGTGTTGCATTCAGAGAGATGTGTCCTCATTCAAGTTGCATTTTTCTTAGCATATTTTAACAGGTATATCTGTCTTTGGCAATCCACTCTAGGGAAAAAGAGAATAAAGATCAAAGAAAATTACAATGTGAATTGCTCGATACCTTCGAGCAGTTTCTATAAAGATGAGATTGCCATGGTACGTGCAAACAACCTTAATGCAAAAATATGCCCAAATCTCTTTCAGATGTTCCTTTATCTAAAACAAGCAGCGTAAGTAGTTTATTCACACCACCACCTTACACCACAAAAAGTGCCGCTGAAATCAGCAACAAGGATGGCAAAATCAGTCCCTGGGTAGTCACGCTTTTCAAGAGGATTTCAGTTCTGCAAGAGGCTCAGCAGATCCTGCAGAACTGACATGGACCTGGGGACAATTAAGACTTTGAAGAATCAAACTGATAATTATCAGGCTTTGATTAGTGTTACTTCCTGGGTATGAAGCTTCTATTTCAAGTTTTGATGTCATAAGTAATTTCTCTAACTTTTTCTCATTGCAGCTTCTCAAAATAAAGTCACCAAAGAACTTTGGCATACAGATATATGAATGCCTCACAGTTTATTGGAGGTGATACTGATGACTTTTGGGGCATACTAATTAACCCAACGATTCTTTTACATTGTCCAAGCTCGAACAAATAAAAAAAACCTGATTTTCAGATATGTTTCCCAATTTGTTTAAATATATATAAAAATAAATTATATACACAAATGCAGACATTTTTATATAGTGAGATGATAATTGTTATGTTGATGTAATAGAGCCTAAACAAAACACATTACTTAGATGTGTATCTCTCACCCTTACGTCAGAGGTGTCACTCTTAGATCTCAGGTATGACCCTTAGACAGTAAACTACTTGGGGCAGGCAACAGCCGTGCTCTTGCTATGTAGTAGAAAAAGTTGATGTTACACAGCTGTTCTGTTTTGTGGTTATGTTTGTATGAAAGAGGAATAGAAGTAGGGCTTTTTGTCTTTTATAGTAACACTTACAGGTGTGATTGGTTGGATGGAGAGATTAAGGCTTTTGATGTGTAGGATAGACAGAGATAAGGTGGGCTGTCCCATTCTGAAGAAATGTGGTGGGTATATAGTGGTTGTCTGTGAATGCAGAGGCCTGGAAAGTGTCCATCTAGGATCCATGGTTTTGGTGCCGCAGAGGTTCCCAGCAGTGGTGATTGTGATAAGTGAGACCTCCACAGCCTGCTCCATGAAACAATATTGACTTCACAGCATCTGCAGTTAAAAACTTGCTGATGTGCACATTGATCTGCCAGACATTTCAAGACTACAGATATTTTGGTCTGAAACCTTTGGGACCACAAACCTATGAATTAGATCATTCATCTGTGAGGGAGGAGAGCTGGTTTCTTTAAAAGGAACAGCCTTTTAGAAAATAATGTGGATGGGAATTAGCAGGCTTGAGAAATAGCAGATTCTAGACTATGTCACTGCCAGTTTATTTCAACATTTGCAGATAAAGGCAGTAGTATACATACATGCTACCTCAAGTTTGATAGGACGAGAGGAAATTACCTCAAGTTGTGCCAAGAGAGGTTTAGATTGGATATTAGGAAAAATTTCTTTACTGCAAGAGTGGTCAGGCCTTGGAACAGGCTGCCCAGGGAAGTGGTTGAGTCACCAACCATGGAAGTATTTAAAAGACGTGTAGATGAGGCGCTTAGGGACATGGTTTAGTGGGCATGGCGGAGTTGGGTTGATGGTTGGATGCGATGATCTTAGAGGGCTTTTCCAACCTTAATGATTCTATGATTCTATGATTCTAAGTTGTGGCTGCTCTTCTGAAAAGAGTTTTAAGACCACACTTTATTTTTAGGAGAGGATCCTAAAATGAATCAAATTTTTTTTTTTTTTTTGCAAGGGCCATACTGGGGGAAGGCTAAACAACTGTCCTAGCCTGGAACAGACACACATGGGGCTGCATTTGCTCCGCAAATAAAGAGCGTCCATCTCCAGCCCCTGCTGTCTGGCACGTTTCACATGTATTAAGTCTACAGAAAAAAAATACAACATGAATTTTGTTTTTTTTAAAGCAGATGTCTAATTAGCTACTGGCTGCTATTTTTCTCTTAGACATGCTTTTGGGAGATTAATGATAATGAAAAATTGCTGAATCCCCTTTATCCCAAAGAACATTTGTTCCAATACTTTAGATCCGATGCCATAACCCACAACATACTGTTGGATGCTCTACTAATTTCAAGTGTAATCCCCATCACTGTTTCAGGGAAGGGAGGGGTTGTTTGGTTTTGTACATCCATATCTGCTTTGATTCATACATAATTTATGGTGTGCTTTCAACTGTTCACTTAACTTGCTTTCTGTGCATATTCCACAAAGCGAACAGAGTTTATAAGTCAGTTATACAAACTTCGAAGAGTTCTACTTTTTTGAATTGTTTGATGGATTACATGTATTTGTATAATAAGATGTGGTGCGCACATTGTCACAAACCATGCTTAATGAATTGGAAGTAGGAAGCTCATAATCCCACTGTGAACATAAGCATCTGCTGTGTTTGCAGGCTACTAGTCAGAAAAATCAACTGAAGCAAAACATATGCTGCCAAAAAGGAGAGTTTTCTGCTGATAGTCAACCATTGTATCGCAGTGGGAAGAAAGGAGGCACTGTACTGTACCCTCACATTGCGATGGAGGCAGGGAGCCTAAAGATCTCTGTAGAAATTTCCCTGAGCTGAACAGTCTTCCTGCAGAGCTCCAGTTCACTCTCTTTCTCAATTACTTTCATTCAGCCCTTTTCTGCCTCTGCCAGAGAACTTTCTTCTCTGAAAACCCAGGTATGAAAAATCGGTCTCCGTTGTAACTGGAAAGTTAAGGGAGATGGCCCAAGGGTGGATTCACACCTCCATTTTAGGTGCCTTTGGCTGCAACCACCGCATCTGTTTTTGTCATAATTTTTTTTTAATCATACAGTGCTGACCTTCTAGCCCTCCAGAATGTGGGTAGAAACTCTTCATATCACACTATATAAAATTTCTCTGTAATTGAAGTGCGCTATTGAAATAGAAACTCAGATGTTAATTACACTGAGACATCTGAGTCTAGAAGGATATTCTTTTTCTTAACAAATTCTGGCTATTTGATCTCTGCACTACAGGCGATGAAACCCCACTATCACAGTGGTGATCGTAGATCGCTCTACTGAAAGGGCATCTCTTCAGCAGAATTATTTTTATGAACACTTTCAGCTCCTGTCCCATACATTGAATCATAGAATCAGAGAATCATAGAATTGTTTAGGTTGGAAAAGACCTTTAAGATCATCAAATCCAACCATTAACCCAGCACTGCCAAGTCCACCACTAAACCATGTCCCTAAGCACGTCACCTACACGGTCTTTAAATACTTCCAGGGACGGTGACTCCACCACTTGCCTGGGCAGCCTGTTCCAATGCTTGACAACCCTTTCTGTGAAGAAATTGTTCCTCACATCCAATCTAAACCTCCCCTGATGCAACTTGAGGCCATTTCCTCTTGCCCTATCACTTGTTACTTGGCAGAAGAGACCAACACCCACCTCACTACAACCTCCCTTCAGATAGTTGTAGAGCGCGATGAGGTCTCCCCTCAGCCTCCTCTTCTCCAGGCTAAACAACCCCAGTTCCCTCAGCTGCTCCTCATCAGACTTGTGCTCCAGG
>VZTQ01014962.1:24761-35110 GCA_013400755.1 Pelecanoides urinatrix | reverse complement strand
CTTGGTGAGCAGTTCTGCCAGCTCCCTCAGTACCCTTGGGTGGCTTCCATCTGGCCCCATAGACTTGTGTGTGTCTAAGTGGTGTAGCAGGTCACTAACCATTTCCCCTTGGATTATGGGGGCTTCATTCTGCTCCCTGACCCTGTCTTCCAGCTCAGGGGGCTGGGTACCCAGAGAACAATGGGTCTTACTCCCTTCAGAAGGGAGTCTCCTCTGACAATGACCCATCTTTTTTTATTTATGGAAGCAGTTTTGACGCAGGGTGTAGACTGACTTAACCTTCGTGACACCTCCAAGCTACATGAACCAAGGTCCTCGTTATTGTTTGATTCCACTTGCAGAGCCTCGTACCTATTATAAGCACACTTGGGAGAGGCTTGGCTGTGTAATGGGGCTTTTCATGCCAGATGAAATGGCAGATCTCTTAGGAGTGAATTATTCATACTGATGTCATGACCTTTCATTAATATACTGTTTCAAAAATAAACTTTAATCCTTTTTAATAGGTCTCCCTTGCTTTTTCTGAACATCTTTTTCTTCTAACTCAGGAACAGACAGATCCTAAAACTTGAACGTAAATTCCTGAGGAGTCTCTTTTTTTTTAATCATTCCCAACCTTTTTTGTTAACAAGCTTAGGAAATTAAGAAAAATTCCTGTATTCCTTTCACAAAACACACCAGTAATTTCACCTTCCATGGAAGAAGGTCACTGTAGTCCTACATAATTAAAGTTCCTACCATATCCTACTAATTATATGCCACTTACTTTAGGGAAATTATTTCCCAATTCCTGTATCATATTACAAGAAATGTAAGGTATAATAATACTGATTTATTTTTACAGATATTTCCCCTCTCATACAACTAAGTTCTGTTTCATTCTCAAACTTCTCTCAGCAATTTAATATTGAAGAGCTCTTACATTCTCATTAGTAAATAATATATCTTTAAATTTCAGCCTCTTCTAAGACTATTGCACTTTTCAAGTATAAAGATTATCTCAGTATCATGATTTCTAACCCAAATTTGGATTACTTGTAAGCTTCTGAATGCAGCACAAAGCTTTGCTTACATGCCTTTTTTTCTTGCATTTGCATTTGCAAACAATGAGTTTGTAAATCACCTCCTCATCCTCCCACGTGCAGAGTATTTTTTAAATGATTGGCAATATATCTTGGGTTTCACCTAATTAAACCATACTCAACGGATGGATGTGCTTCTGTTTTATCTTTCCTTGCACAACAATATTCTTGTCTTTACTAGGTTTTTTGGGTCACCTTCCCTTAATGCTCTTAAAATCATGTTTCAATTTCAGTGATTTAGAAAAGGAAGAAAAATTGCATGGGTATTGTTAGACATCACGGAGGCTCATGTGCTGTGCAAGAGAGCTCTTAACCTTAGCCAATAGGATGCTTTAAGGGAAGGCTTGAACTCTTCGCCCTCTTAGCAAGCCTCAGTGGAGTTTCTCCTGTGAATTCGCACGTTGCAATGTTCCTTAATCCCCCTTGTCAGGATTTAGGGACAAAACTATTATTGGGGAAAAAGCAAAGCAGAAAACCTAGACACATGGAAAAGAAAAAACCTGCACCTCATGTTGTACTTTGGTGATAAACTTCTACCATTTTGCCTAGGGTAACATCAAGACCTCTAAGGACTACATGAGTTAAGCATGTACATGACATAAGGGTTCAGATCAGGCAGATTACAAGTGTGACCATGGCTCTTGCACATTTTCTGTGTCCCAGCCCCTCTCCTGATGATTAAACTGCTCTTCTACTCTAGTAGGAGTAGGGAGATTTCAGTTCCAGTTTCAGCTCCCAGTGCTGTACCCAAAGGCAAGCAGCCCTTGCAGCAGGGGCCAGGACCACTGAATGAAAGCACCTTCCTCAGAAGGTCAAGTTAAGAGTGCAAATTCTCCCAGACCATGATCTTCTTGATCCTTGGTGAGTTACTGCATAACACTTAGATGGGAGGCATAACACCGTCCCTTCTAGTCATCTTCTGTAAGGACCTTCTTCCAGTGTTTGGTAGATACAGTCCAAGCATACTTAGGGGACTACATAAGCCTCTGGGTATGGAGACACCCCTCTGTACATGCCAGAACCACGGTGGAGGGCAGAACCATGCCCCTAGGCCATCTCTCAGCTTGACGCCAACTCAGGCAGTGGTTCAAACAGGGAGAACTGGCATTTTATCTTAGGGATCTCCAGGATGGTTGAGAGCAACAACCCTAGGCAGCCTTTCCTAGTTCAGACACCTGAATTCCACTTGGTTTGAGTCATATGTAACGTTCACATGTTCAGAATCTGGCTCTGGGCATTTAATTTCTTCTTGTACATAGCCAAAAATGAGGTCCCAAAAGTTTTATTTGGGCAAATTGCTTTCAAGTGTACTCAGTATGTACTTCTACATCTGGCAATCTGTTTATATACCTGTGCAAAAATTCATGAATCTTTCTTTCAGTCTCCAGCTTTGAAAACCTTGTTGTAAAGCTTACTTTCAATTTCAGTGATTTAGAAAAGGAAGAAAAATTGCTTAAAGCAGAATTGTTCCTGGTGTCAAGATACTGTGAAGTATAAATATCAGCACAAGGATTTTCTTTATTTATATGTGCATTTGAGACAGACATGGAGATACGTTCCCGTAGGAGCCAGCAATACTTGTACCAAATGCAGTGCCTCTCAGTTTTCATGTATTCTTCTCCTTTGCACTTGATCTATTTGATTCAATATTCACTTGATCTTTTTGCACTGAATACGCAGCTAGTGCACTAATATTAATTTTGGCATAATTTGTCATATCAGGTAGTAACGAGAAAACCTCAAAAGTTTCATATAAGGATCTGCAGTCTATTCCCTATACCCTGCAGGTATTCCCTTCTTTTCACTAGTGTTAGGGAGCTAACTTAGCCAACCACATTAATCACCATCATCGGGTTAAAAAAAAAAAAAATTGCAATACTTGATCTTTTCAAAACTGACTCATTCAGATCTCAATGCCACTATTTGAGCTTCTTTGCTTTGGTGGAACCTAATTAATAAGCTAGTTAAAAACACTTGATTAAACAAAACATCCTTGCATCCTACTCTGAAGATAACCAACTTGATTCACCAGCGTTTGCTTTATAAATGAGTATATGAATATTAATATTTATGTGATTTGTTGATACAGCTATTCACACCTTTTAGGAATTCTACATTTTGAAAATTATACTCCCTTCTGTACCTTCCTTGGAGTCTATCGTCTTAATAAAGAGCACATTTAGAGCCTGCTCCTTCAATGTGCTGAGTGCTCTACTTAAGTCCTGAGTGCCCTTGGTTCAGTGAGCTCAGGGACATTTTGTGGAGCACTGTTCGTGCTTGACACAATAGCAGAACATCCAGTTTCTTTGCTCTAATCCTTTGGTCCTCCTGTTACTTAAAGAGTTGGTTTATTTTAGCTTAGACAACACTGCTTCAAATAACTCACCTTGTATGAATTTTATCTTCCGTGTCAAGGTTATAGAGAAATGGCATCTGATGTTATTCATAGTAGAGGTAGGTGTTAGAAAGTTCATCCTCAGCTTAGCAGGAGTGGCCAAACCTCCCATCTGCCACAGGTTCTGCTAAGACAAGAGCATGGCAGACCCTTCCTGGAAGACTTTTTTACAGTTTAATCAAAGGACAAAGTTAAGAGGCTGCATTATTAGGAACCGTGACTGAAATATATCTCCTGCTTAATTTCCCAAGAAGACTGCGGACTCGGCAGCAGACGCAGCTACTACTTTCTCTTGGGATCTTGCCTCGAAGTCACATGTGCGATACCCAAAGCTAAAGAACTGAATGAGAGTCTCATCTTTAAAAGTTTTGGAAACATAAAACATGCTCACAGATTAATCTCTGTCCTGAGAGGATGCAGTGGGTGGTATTAAAAGGTTCCTGTTACAGATTTACGTATCTAATGCCAGCATCAGGATAATACAGCCATGGAGCTGAAGCAGTGCTGGTATGTGCACGCAGGGGTCCCTTGGGATCCCATGGGTCATGTTCGACTGGGGGAACAATGAGCTGTCCCTTCCTACCATGCCATGCCACAGCTTTCCTCAGTTCTCTGCATCCACTGGGGGATTGGAGAGAAGCTGCAATGCTCTTCCCAAGGCTGTAACAGGGAAATAAATGAAAGAGGAGAACTGAAGTTCCATACCTCTGGATAACCTGTCCCTGAGTCCCTGACGGTATGAATACAGACTGTAGAAAAATTCCATGAAAAATATTTTTGTTTGGTTTGTTTCCATCTGCAGGATTTACCCTTGGCTGCTCTATTCTAGCTTCTAGGAGAAACTGGATTCTGAAACATCTGGGCTGAACAGTGACAGCAGTTCTTTCTTGCCTCTCCAGCAACGAGTCCAAGGTCCCAAACTCATCTGATCTCCCTCTTCCTTGGATGATGTCCTGTGTTCAGGACATCTTCCTGGTGTTCCCTGAGCTTGCTGGTCTATAATAAGAAAGGGGCTATCAGCATGTTTTAGGCTTTAGCTGTTGGGTAAGGAAACAGCATTTTTTGGGTATGCATAGCTGGCCAGATGTATTCTGCAGTGAGTTAGGTTTCTCTGTGTTTTTGTGCTCATTAGGGCTATCTGAGAACATTTTTCTAAAATGTGATCGCTTTTTTGGAGCAGTCTGAGTCTATCAGCATATTTTGTAGAGGATCTGCTTGCCAAAAAGCTGTCAGGTGGTAACACCTACAGCCTCTCTGGCTGAGCTTGAAATGGTGACCTGGTGAGCTGGCTCCGAACCATTGGTTTGTTCTTCCAGGTGGTGATAATTCTGTGAGATCAGCACAAGCCTGTGGGGTCCTGGTGCTGCTCTCATTTCAACTCACAAAGTGATTCCCAGATTGATGAGGCAGAATCTGCAGCACCCACACTGAGGGACATCTGGTTACTTGCTATCTTTTAAATGTAAGTGCACTTCAAAAAAGAAAAAAAAGAAAACCTAAGCACCCACTGCTTAAACCAGTCAGCACATGAACATCCATGAGAAACATAATGTTTCACAGTTGAACAGTTTCAGTTTTAATCTAATTTTACAGCTTTATTAGCCTGAATAATCATTTCCCAGGAAAAATTCTCAAAACTCATGGCCTCGCAGGAAGAAAACCAAGCAGAACAAAACATTAGCCAAATGTGCAATAATGAAGATTAATCCTGTCTTGGCAATGTGAAGGAACAGATGACCAAAGTTGTCTTTTCCATCTCAGGCCATGGTGGTTCAATAACAACACCCTGCCAATAGTTGGCGTCATCCAAAACACAGTCCCAAATTTCTAAGCACATCAAAACACAATGAAAGTAGTGAGTTACAGGCAAAATGCTGGATTACCAGATTTTCACATTAAAGATGAAGAGTTAATTCCAACATGTCTTAAATTTTGAGATCTTAACTTCTCCACCCCAGAACAGCATACATGAAAAAAACAGAAAATGTATGATGCAATATGAGGGTGCCTACCTAGGTCATCAGGAGAGTTCAATCGTTTAATCCACAGCTTTAGACACTACAAATCATGTGAATGGAATTCCTGATGCAAGAAAAGACCTCTGTCTTCTAGGTGGGACAATCATTAGTAGCATGTTGCATTTGTGCACACACAAATAAAGGAATGAGATTTCTTCTAATTTCTTCCTTGAAGCAGATAAAGTAGGTGTGAGGTGAAGTGACTGGGTGATGGATATAACGTATGTCTCCTTCCTGGATGTTTACCAGTGTCTCAATTTGGGATTGAAAACAGGGAATGAAATATTCCACATGCAAACAATCTTTTATTTGTCACCAGAAGTTGGAGTAAAAAAACCTGGGTACTAGAAAACATGTATAAAAAAAAGGCAAACCTTGCCAACTGTCCATGTGCAGAGGAGCACGTGTCAAACACACTGCACCGTGTCCCTTGTGCAAAAATAGGTGTAGTTTTTGCAAAATTTGAGATTCAGAAAGTGAGAACTAATGACTGGCTGCCATCACAATTAGGTCCATGGTCCAAATCTGGGGTACGCCTAAATTGGCTCTGCCACCAAAGGAGTCCCTCCTCTCACCTCAGAGCAGGTTTCCAAAACCTCCCTAACTGTGTTATCGGGTTTGGAGGTAGGAAGGGATTCCAATTTTGATAAACCATCTACTTGGATTGTTAATCCTGGAAATGAGAAGCAAAAGTAAATAAGCAGGGTGCATTGAGCTTTGAAATGGTGGTACGATAGTCCTCAGCATCATAAGCTGCATCTTGTCTTGTTGGCATCTCATATAGGTATTTTAAGCTTTCAAAACCCAAGCAGTGTGTTCATATTTCCCAAGGGGATCCACTAGGATTTTCCAAAGTTGGACTAAAGCAGAAAGGAATCAACACGTTCGCATCACAGCCTATGTGAGAAGGACACTGGGGTGCACATGTATGCAGTATTAGATTCACTGTTTACATATACTACAAAACGTATAGCAGCACTCACATTTGAATCTACAATGGAAAGAATCATTTACAGTCATGGGTCACAGCTTCAAGTGCTTCACTATGATGATTTTGTCTTGACATCATTAAAGCCAAACACTGCCTGTTAACATGGTTTTTAGAAAAAAGAGAATCTGTAAGATGTTTTTCTATTAAAATAAATTCCTGCATATAATTTATTCCAAGTATTCCCTTCCCTTCAGCTAAGTTTACATATTACAGAGTACTTGCCTTCTCCAAATTAATTGCAAAACTCAGTCTTTGGAATACTGACAACTGTAAAAACCTAAAACTACAGATGGCACAATTAGAACACAAAGGATGTGTTGACAGGCTGAAAAGTGGACAAACTAAGCAAATTTGCCCTAGAAAGGTTTGGGAAAACATCTCTTAAAGAAACAGGAGAATTTTTGTCTTTGCTTTGCCTCCACATAAATATTTCTTTCTCTACAGCATTAAAAAAAGAAGCTTTATATTGAGAAAAAGTTAACAAACAGTGTCTTCAAAGACAGGAAGAATAGTTTTCTATCAAAACACTCAACGGAAGACATATGCTGGAGTTATTTTTATTTCTGAAGTCTTTTCAATAATTTTTGGCTCTGACTTGAGAGTGCAAATTTTCTTGAGCAATGAGGCTTTGTGTTCTCCCTGTGTATATGCAGAGTCCCGTTTGCCTAATGCCAGAAAATTGATCTGTTTGTCCTGTAGTGCTAGCAATCATGGGAGCTGGAAATGGGTTTAATTTTGGTTTATGTGTCATTGATTGGAGTCTTAATTAAAATATAAGATATTAATTAATTAAAATATTTCAAATTAAAATATAAGCTCTTATAACTTTGGGATATGAGTTACGACCAGGATGGAGAGAGTGATAAGTTTAAGTTTGAAAATGAAATTACAAGTCAACTGAAGAAAGAGAAGGGAAAAAGCAGTGATGAAACATTTTTATCCCCAATGTGATGTAGAATCAGAGGAAACAGCAACTCCAAAGCCATAGCAAAACAGCTGTCTCAGATACAGTCCATATGTGCCCAGATTATAAACTTTCCTTCTGTGTCAAGTCCATATCAGCAAAGCTTTGCTGGAATGGATGATTTCTGAGTAAGAGAGGGGCATCAATTTAGGAGGCATCACCCCTAAATCCAAGTGACGATGGAGCTTTTTGGTGGAGCTTTTTGATGACAACCAGCCTAGCTCTAGGAATGCAGAGGCTGTTCCCAGAGGTTGCTAGCAGTATCCTGCAACCCCTAATAGAACAGAATTAGATCTAGCATGGGTACAATGGCTTCAACACACAGCAGCCAGCTCTCGCAAAAAAAATCAGGACTAATACAGCTGAGAAAACATTCAATCAGCCCCTGTCTTCAAGCCTATGTGTAGAAACCAAGGCAGTATAAGATTTAAAAAATAAATAAATGTTTCACTAAGTTAATTAATTTTCAGCTGTGAAAATGAAAAAAGAAAAAACACTCAGTGACTCATAGCTTGTAACTTAATATCACTGCCCAGAAACAAAAAATAAACATAAATCTGAAATACTATCTGTTGCAGTGGAATATATCACAAGTCAGGTCTTCATGAGAGAAAATTACCTTTTTCAGTAAGTTATTTTTGGTATCTGAGTGGAAGTGGTGAAAAAAAATTTTCTGAAACACAAGGGATGTAGCTGAAGTGCGAGTTTTAATGAGAGGAAGTTCTGACATTTCAGTCAACTGCTTCAAAAGCAGTTTGGCAAAGTTTTGAAAAAAGCCTTCATTAAAGTGCCCATCAGCTGCAGTAATGTTTTAAACATAGTCCATATTTTCATAGCAGCATGTGACTGAAAGGAGAAAAGGACTTGTGAGCAGCAGGTCCTATCTGTGTGAGCGGAAAGGAGACATATGCCAGGTGAATCCCCTCTTTCAAGCTCTGTAATTCTTCATGGGAAGAGTATTATTCCCTTCAGTCAATTGGGGACATTGAAAAATCCTATAGAAAAATTGTTTCTGGTCAAATTAAAGCTAAATTATATATTAAGATTCTATTAATTTCAAAGCTGATGAAATTTTATTTGACTCTAAATAAAATCTTTCATTTTAATTTAAGGTTGTAGAAATACCTTAAGAACTTATTTATGTCTCTTCCTCTCTCTTTCCTTTTTATTGAAAGTTATTTTTAAACAAAGATGCTGCTTTGAACAAAATACAAAGAAATATCTTGGTTTTTTAAAAAAAAAAGTCAACACCCCCCCCCCAACATACTGACATTTTATAAATGAAGCAATGTACCTGCAGAGAGGAGGAGAGTGTGATGCAGGTGTGGATAATAAGCTACAGTGCCATTCCAAAGAAGGAATATAATGAAGAAAAGGAAACTTCAAATAAATTGCCTTCACAATGAAATGACCGAACTCGAAGACTTCTCACCATCATTCTTGAGAGACCTTCTTGTTCATGGAATACTTAAATTGGACAATACATGAGGCACATACCCAAACAGTGATAGAAATGGTCTTTTCAAGGTGAGCAGCTCAGCATCATAATTCAGGGGCCCTTTCGGGAGTCAAGTTAACCAAACAGTTTATTTTATCTGCAAGATCTTGTTATGTAATGTTTGTGCCTTAGACTTGTTATCCCAAAATGAGTCAGATACATTCCCAGATGTTCCTATGTTTATAGTTAATAATCTTTTTTTTTTTTTTTCAAGGATGGAGGAAAAATAAAATGCATCAGTATGACATAAGCACAACTTATTTGTTTCACTTTGGTACTTAGAAATGAAAATTATTTTAAATTATTTTCAATCCACAGCAGCATAAGAAATGCCCTATAGACAGCAGCCTTCAGCAACTCATGGTATGCACAAAAATGGTCAGGGAATGTAGGTCAAGGTAGGAGGCAGGGACATAAGGTGTTAAAAAGAAATCTTAGAAAGGGAGGTGGCAACAGAATAGTGTCTTTAGAAATGTAGGAAATGAAAAAGAACTGCTCTCCCTCCTTTCTGTATTCCTGTCTGAAAGTGAGCTGCACTAACCAGCCCTGGGGAAATCGTAGTATCAGAGGCAAATGGACTTTTCTGCTCTTGATGGAGATGGAGAGGTTTCTGCTGTAGTCACTCAAGTTTAACCTCTTATTGAATTTCAAGATAAAAAAGTCTCGTGTTCTTTAATGCAAATGGAGGTGCCCTTCCTATTCTAGAGGAGTAACTTAATGGGCCACCACCCAGCATGGACATGATTGTCTCCTCCTCTACCTGTAAAGAAAATCCTTATCCTCTTCTTTGGGAGGGCTTTCCAAAGGGCAGGTGGGATTTATGTCTCTCATTTTGGAAAAAGAACTAGTAAAATGTCAGGAATATGAAGTCTGAGCTTTCCTTAATTGCTCTTATAGGGTTGTAAACCTGAAAACTGAGATGCCAAGAGGCCTTAGTACTCAGGTCTTAGACATCCTGGTTCACCTGGAATCCTTTTTTTTTTTTCTTTACCTTATAGCTGATCTACAAACAAAACCCAATACCATCCTTCACAATCACACAAGTCTGGCAAGAGTTTTAACTATCCAGTTTTACGTTCCCCAGTTTTACAGCAACCACTGTTCATAGATGTGAAGTGTTTTCTATCACTCAACAGCCCATAAGCAATGAAGATCAACATTCCTGTTTTTTTGCATGAGGAGGAAAGGAAAAATAATTTTCCAACATCATCCTATGAATAGGTGGCACAGTTCAGAACTGTGAGCTGTTTTCCTGAGTCCTGAACAGCAGCTGGAACATGGTTTTATTCCCACCAATAAAACCAGCAATTTAAAAAAAACCGTTTCAATAGAATTTGTTTTAAGAACTGAGGTATTCCCCTAGAACACAGGAAGTTTTTATAATTTTCACAGTATCATAGA
>VZTQ01014962.1:0-24739 GCA_013400755.1 Pelecanoides urinatrix | reverse complement strand
GATGCAGCCCAGGACACGGTTGGCCTTCTGGGCTGCGAGCTCACACTGCCGGCTCAAGTCCAGCTTCTGTTTGGTTTTGTTCACTGAAAACATAATTTCCTGTTTTTAAAAAAAAAAAATTCTAATGGGAAATGGTAACCTAACCTGTTTCTAGTTCCTTGCCAGATCTCAGAGATGATAGATCACAAATCTCCAGCACTGAGACACGGATTTCCTTTCAGCTTATTATTTTCATAAGCCACCAGCAATGGATCTACCTATTCTGGAGCTTTAATCAATAAGTGTCAAGGGCTGCGATTTATTAACTGCCCAGATATGCAAACATGGTTTTCTGCATTCAAGAGATTTGCAGTAGAAGACAGCACCTGAGCACCTTATCTCCACACTCAAAGCTTCCCCAATGACCCAGAAAGGCTGGCAGCGCAGTGTGCTGCTACATGCACAGTGTGACTTACATCGAGCCAGCCAGGGACAACGTAAAACCTGGTTGCAGCTTCCACTAAGGAAAAGAAAAAAAAAAACTGTAAAAAATGGAACAGTAATTTTCATCTGTGCTAATTGTGTATGGTGCCAGCATCAGATAAATCCTTACCTCAACTAGGTTAGATCGAGCTAAATTGTGTTATTTTTTAATACAAACAGAAGCTGATAGAAATAATCATGTATAAACTTCCAGTGCAGTTTATTAAACATACTCCTCTGGCTTTTGCAACCTCTTTGAGTGTGATGAAGCAGCAGTCTCCAGGTTCTAATTAACCTGCAATGATCAGGGAGGTAAGAGTTTGGGAAAGCTTATCTCAGGCCGGTAACTATTAGTGACACTTAGCCTCAGAATGGATGGCAACCCGTTTTTGCTTTATTGAGCAAAATTAATGCTATTTTCATTTGCTGTCCTCCTGACAATGTTAAACTGCATCGCAACACTTCAGGACAATGACCACACAGCTATAATGGGCATATCAAGAGAACTAAAACTTGTATGGAAGCCAATTAATTTTTTGCTTTTCATCTCAATTGCTTCTATCAGAGACATAAATATTAAATATTGCCCATTCTGTGAACAATGAATGAATCCCTTAAAAAACCTGCAAAACCAAGTGGGAAAACAATAGTAAACTACTATCTTGTAATTTGAAACTGTATAAAGTAGAGTTTCTCTTCAACTTTCTCTTAGTGAGAAGAGATGGAAAGCTCCCTTTGCTGCTGACTAGTTTAGGAGCCTCTCTAAGCCAGGAAAGAGGTTTAGAGAAAGGCAGTGATAGGACACAGGTATGATGCCATCCCACCACGGGATGCAGGGGCAGTCACCTTTTGCAGTGGAAACACTGCAAGACTATCTCACAATGAGGAAAAAAAAAACCTCTGCTGTTCTTTATGACAATTACAGCATGGGGACTGGCTACCTCTGTGTATCAATGCATAAGGGATCATAGGGTTGTAGGATAATCCAGGTTGGAAGGGATCTCAGGAGTTCTCTTGTCTAATCTCCTGCTCAAAGCCGGGTCAGTTGTGGCTCAGACCAGGTTACTTGGAGCTTTATCTGACCCAGTCTTGAAAACCTTTTTGGATGGAGATAACAAAAATTCTCTCAGCAACCTGCTGTACTGCTCGGTTGGCCTCACAGTGAAAAGTTATTCCTTATACCCAGCCACCTCTCTCCTTTCAACTTATGCCCATTGTCTCTCATCCTCACACCATGCACACAGCAGAAGTCTGGCTCCATCTTCTGGATGACCTCCCTATAGATACCTGGGGCTGCTGTTAGATGCCCCTGAAGCCATCCCTTCTCCAGGCTGAACAAGCCCTGGTTCCTCAGCTTCTGCTCAGTGGGCAAGTGCTCCATCTCAGTGGCCCTCCACTGCACTTGCTCCAGTTTGTCTATATTCTTCTTGTACTGGCGGGGGGAAACATTAAAGTTGTGATTGAACATGTTTTTAAGTATAGGACTTAGGCCAACATGGTCTTAGGCCAGAATTTCCCTTACTCACAACTAGATGTGTAGCAGTGTGCTGTAAGCCACCCAGCTGCTGACCTTTCTGCTGGCACCTGCTTCACTTCCGAGGTTTTAAAGGTGAGCGCTAATCTGACCCTGATGCTCTGTGCAAAGATGGTCCAGAGAAACCTGTTGAACGTTGCATAAGCCCCAAACAGTTTATAGATAGTACATAGAAATCACAGCTTGGGTTTTCTCAATCGCCAACAGGACTACAGAATATTACATATTCTGAGTAAAATGCAAAGGTATGGAGAGTATGAGAAATAAGTAAACATAGCTTGTTCCTCTTTGGAATGTCCACATTTGGCTTTCAAAGCAGCTACTCAACTATTTATGTTTAAAAATAAAAGGCTATCTGGTTCCATGGAGCTCTGGCACATCTGGATGGTATATGTGAGGAACAGTTTCCATGTTTCCATGGCATCACCCTCTTTTTCTGTTTTTTCCAGTGCCCCTGAACTTTCTGTTTGAATATTGAAATGCAGAGGCGGGAGAGGGGTAGGATCACAATATTTCAGTGCTTCAGCTGTTTTCTTCTTCTGTATGAAATTTGGGTACTAACTCAAACACATTCATTTACCTAAATTAGGGTAGCAACCAAGCTGATATGATGATTGTTGTTATGGCTATTAACATCAGATTTTCCTGTCTGTAAAAAGTGAAAACCAGGTTTCGATCATCAGACCACACTGTATTTTGTCAGAGATGCTCGCTCCTCAAACTGGATGATGTATTAGGTGTGGATCACGTGATACTTGGTGATGAAGCAAGAAAAAATGAAAGTGAAGGGGAATATAAACAAACCTTGAATGCTGATTTCAAAAACCCCAAAATGTTAAATGTTAGGTTCTTATCCTTGTGACCTTATTTACTGACAGGGTCCTACTGACATTGGTTCAACTTCTAACAAAGGGATGAGAATCTAATTGAAACAAAAGTGGGATTCCTGCATTTATAAGAAAGGACCATATGAAAGCAATGGCCAAATCCTCCCTTGTTGAAACTTTTGTCTTTTGCTCACTTTCTTCTCCATCTTAGCTGAGCTAAGTTGGACCAACTACTCTTCATGCATCTACAGCTTTCTTGTGGGTTAAGTAGGATGTAAGAAGCCAACTCATATTTTTGAATTTTGGAATCTTTTCTTGGTCCTTTGAAAGGATATAATTTTTTCTTTGAGTCCAAGATGTATCTGATGACCCTGTGAGACGGAAAAGGCTCAAAGTAAATCAGACTGCTTTTTATGGAGTTTTCTCTCTCTTCCTTAGCATTTTCTTTCCATGGAAACATATTCTGTTTAATTTTTCTGTTACATAACAAACTCAAGCCCTGGTATTTTATACACCTTAACCTCTGAGAACTTGAAAAAAAAAAAACCATAAGGTTCAGGGTTCCATGATGAAAATCTGCCAGAAAAAAAGGTGTATAAAATAGCAAAACCAAGCCTGCAAGCTTCTCCAATCTTCCTGGAAGAGCTATTATAGAGAAATCACAGCACACAAATGATTCCTTTAGATGGACTCAATATTTGGCTCATGATAGACAGTACTGATGCCCACAGGAATTGTCACACCTTAAGCTCATGTCATTCAAGAGAGTGCTATTACATGCACAACTGCTTGTGGGAAGAACCATGCTGGCAGTGGATGCTTGTGCTTAGAGCATGTGGAATACCCAACAGACCTACAATCACACTACCACAATCCACACATACCTCAAAGTATTGACTTGAGTCTAGTCTGGATGCAGTAAGTGAATCATCTTTGAGGTGCTCATTGGGTATGGATAGACTTATCTCTTGGAGATGTTGCTCATCACTGTGACACTGAGAGACAAGAACTCTTGTTGGAGGTGGACCTGACACTGTCTAGAGAGATGTTTGTGGGACCCAGAGGAAGGACCCTGAGTGAGGAGTCCTAATCCGAAATCCTCTCTAACAATCATGAAACAAACTAGTCAACTCAGTTCAGATCTTTTTGCAGAATGACCTGTTTAGGGAAATCTTTCTGTAGAAACAAATTGTAGATAAATAGAAAAACGAAAGCAAAGAACCCCAGAGTTTAATGGCTAAGTTTAGATACATGGAAGCAATATCCACTTCAATCAGTTATAAACCATTTAGTATATAGCCTTTTGGAATATTGGACAGTGATGCACAACCTATGTATACCTAAGAAACAAATGTTCAGAACACATCAGTAACCAAGTTCAACATTAATTGTTTTACTGAGCAATTTTCTGCTGGTCAAATGTCCAGACATACCACAACAGAAGCGGTTGTTTTCCCTGAGATTTTCTTCTGGCTGATGGTGTTATCAGATACCACCTCTTCCGCAGTAATGACTCCTTTTCCTGTAAATATAAAATACAATGCTGGGGAAAAATATCCTCCACCCTGTAGGAGTTTTCTTTTTTGCCTCATGAACCCAGAATAACCCATGATGATAATTTGATTCTACTTCTTAAAGAACACTCAGATAGGACTCATTTTCTACATAGAAAAGAATAATAATAATAATAATATGAAAAAAAAAAAAAAGGAAGCAGAGAGTTTTACAGCAATTCTTAACACAGAGGTTTTGTCTGGATAAGATTACTTCAGAGCTGATAATATCATTGGGTACAGCCCAATGCTACATTCCTCTTTGATGGCCAAAGCCTTCTGGTCAATTTTAGTTGCATTAAAAAAAAAAAGGAAGACTTTTCCAAACTCCTGGCCTCTTGGGTGCTCGGGTTCTATCTGATCCTCATGGGTTTTGACATTTAGTAACCTCTTTCTGCAGTTTCTTGTTGGAAATATACTGAAGTATTTTGTGAAAAGCTTCGTCTTACTGATGTACATTAAGAATTCTCCATGCACATCACTGAATTGCCTACTCAAAGGATTCAGGGAAAAGATTTCTTCTATATAGAACCCAATTAACAGATGTTTAGGTGTCTACAAATTTATGTGAGTTTGGGCATGCATCTTTGGCCATAGTTTTGCAGTTTGGCATTTAAACACCGCATAAGTCTTGTTAGAATCCGAAGGAGCATTTGTTATTCTAATTATTATTCTAATCAGCCTGCCAAAAGAAGACAAAACTCCAGGCCACAGGTAGCAATATTCTTTAGCAGTAAGCATCAAGTTAAAAACAAACAACAGAAATAACTTATTTCAGTAGATGTTTGCAAATTTAATCTAGTTGTCAATCATCTAGTGAAATTTAACATTACCTTGAAATTATCACCACTTTTCTGCAATGATGATTTTTGCTAAGAAAGTTGCCTTGAACCACTTAAATACTGGCTCATGACTGAAAATGGCTGTTTAGCATTCTAAGGAGGTGTTTTCCTATGAGTGATCTTTGCAAGAGAAAGCAGTCCCCACTTAAGCTTTTCTAGGATCCGTTCTTCCTGAGATCAGAAATGTCATTGTAAACAGCACTTCCTCCTAGCCTAACTGGTAAAGGTTTTCATATTTAGTCAACAATTCATCAGAGCTAAGTAAAATGTATAATTTTATAAATTCATAATTAGCACATTATGAGGTCCTTTCCAGAGCTAGTTTCCTGCTGATGCACTGTTGCCCTGACGTGGATCTGTGTTTTCTGCTCTCAAAGTTTGCTTGGCTTAGGTGTCTCTGTAATGCCCCACCGTATAATGCAAGTGTTGCCTTTCTCAAGTGAGGGGACCCTGGGTCCTAAGATGGTACAGGAGATGACAGAGTTCAGTCCAAAATCTGATGATGCCTAGGTTTTTAGCATGTATTTTTTAGGCAATTGTTGATATTTTGAAACATCAGTGACAAGTGAACTACTAAAGGCAGGTAAATTGCTCAGTAAACTACACAGAGCAGGATGAAACAAATCTGTGACCCCAGAGGCCAAGACATAAATCTATCTTTATCAGTAAAACAATATTTGTAGCCCAAAAAGGGAAAGCTTCAGCTGGAGACTGTGTTTCCAAAAGGTTGGGAAGAGCAACACATATACCTGAGATCAGCTGCTCTGTTGAAATAAAACACTTTCCTCTTCAATGAGAATTTAAACAACAAAAAAAAATTACAAGGTTCATAGGCTGTAACTAGTTTTAGAGATCACTGCTTCTATTACACATCCGAGAAACTTAAAATGCTCAGAAACACAGATATTTTTTCCAACTGAATCATGCTGTCTAATATAATCTCCCTGCAAGTCTTTCTTCACTTGTGGACTTGAACTATAACAGTTACAACACCACTACCCCTAAAAAGAGATAAAATCCCATGGAACTGCATGAATAACTTGCATAGAACAAGTACCCCCTTGGGCACAGCAACCGGCTATCTGTGGTTCCAGAAAAAAAAAAAGAACTTTTTATTCTTCCTATTTTCTGTGGCAATTCAATCCCTAGTGAGAGCAACATAGCATCTATCCACATGCTCTGCGCATCATGCCTTCCTGTGAGGAATTTGCAACGTACAGGAATGGGAGTTGGTAAAAAGGAAATGGTATCTTCCGTCACTGAACACATAGTCACACCAAGAGGCATGCCTGAGATTTCATAAGATGTCTGTAGCACAGCCAGGAACTGCTCTATATTTATCTCAGTGACAGGCTACAATATTATCCATAAATCCAACTTTTTCTGGGCTGAATTAATACAGAGGCATCTGAATGAGAAATGAGTGCAGCATGTTGATGATGCGACTTCAGTTAGAGATTTTTCATTTCTTTGTTTGCTTTTTCTTTGCTGCATTAATATCATCCTAAGGATGGAGGCAAATATTACAAAAAGCATTCATTGCATTTCAAGGCATAAGAAAAACATTGGTAATACTCTCATTGCCTAGATGCAAAATGAATCTCAAAGCAATTAGAGTACAATAACAATTTTAAATTAAAATGTGTACAGTGTACAAATTGATTTTGCTAAAGGCAAGCATAATGGCAAAAAGACCGCTTCTGGCAAAGTAGCTTTGAATATTTAGATAAAGTTTATTTCTTGATAAAGGTTTCTAGAAAAGTCAAGAAAACCTGGCTCTGGTGTTTATACTATGGATTTTTTTCTACAATTTATTGTTTAGTCTGCATATCCTTAGGTGAAGATGCAACATCTTCATTTTATACATGTATTTGTTACTTTTCTTTTCCTGTTAACGTTTGAAATGGGGGGCTGAGAAGAGGAACAGTGGGGAAGATAATAACTGATGGTTTTACACAGAGGCATGTTAATCAACCTTCTGTTCCAGAAACAGCTTTTCAGCATTGACTACAGCTACTGTATGAAAGAGATCAGTAGCATTTTCTGTACAGTAAGGCCCTTGGACACTGTAACCAGAAGCTTAAACACCGTCTGCTGTCTGCCACAGGAGGCTCCTAGCAAATAGAGAGAACATGCCCACAACAGGCACAACTTCAGGCCAGAGTTTCTGAACGTCCATGGGGTAAAGAGCATCCACGTGCGCTGTCATGCTGGAGACTGAATTGTATTGTTGGTTGGTAGGAGAAGCTATGGAGAGCTCCCACTGGGCAGTGTGTGTGCCAAATAACAGTGATTAGGCTCCTGTGCGTCACTGATAAATGTCCTATTAGATACTGAACTGTTTTCTTGAACAGTTGAAGGACACTACCATGTTGGATTTTATCTCACAACAGTTTTGGAGTTCACCTTCCTTTCTCTCCTGTTGTGCTGTTGTTTACTTGTCCTTTATCTCATGCATCTGATCAAAAGAGTGCTGAGAACCAACAAGTTTATCAGGCTATTTGGTTTTGATAGTGCTTTCTTTGGTACCTGACATACCCAAGAAATCAATACGGAGACTTGACTGAGATGTGTTATAGGACTCCACTGGAAGAGATTGAAGAATGAATAGAGTTATCTCTAAGTACCATTCATGTATCCACTGCTTTGTGGGGGCATGGAAAATCTAGTTAAAAGAAATCCATTTTTTTTTTAGCATAGTGGTGCCAGGAGATAGGTCTCTGGGCAAAGAAAATCTCTGACCTCATCCAGGAAATCCTCTTTCTTTAAAAATGCAAAACATACGAGGAGTTGAAGGCAAGGAAAAGTATCAGTTCCAAATTTACTTTCCCCATGCATCACTATTAAATTAAGTATGCCAATGTATTGCTTAATTTTATGAATTTTAAGTACGTTTGAGCATAACAACCCCCATAAACCTTTACTGAAACCACTTCTACAGAGACAACCCTTTACCTGAATTGTTGGGTTCTAGTACAGGGAGCCTTTTACATTCAAAGAAATATATAGTGACAATAAAGCATGTGAGAATGGCCACATCTCCAGGGAAGATAGGTTTGAAATATGAAATTTTTCATGGCTATTGTTATCCATTAGTCCTTAAGTGAACTGAGCTGTGGAAGAAGAATGTGGAAAATGGGCTTGCTTGTATCTTATTTTAGCAGAACTGGGACTTCCTTAGTTCAGGAGGAAAGTGGGAACTCACTAAATGGATATCCATTGGGCATTTTAGTACTGGTAGTGGGGAAAAATGCATTCAGTTACATGTTAATTTGGAGGCTATGTTAAACAAGAAAAAAAATCCTCTGAGCAAGCAATGTTGTGATAAAAATGCTGTATCTCCCTGCCATCTCTAAGTCTGTGGATGTAGGGAGCTTTTGATAGAAGAGGCATATTTCATTTTTATATTAACATTCATTGACTATAGAGATAACAGAATCTTTCATTTCAGGGAGTAACATACCTGATTTTTTGTTTTTTTTAACCAGGTAGAATGACAATTTCCCAGCAAATAACAATACAATATATAAATACATGTTAACAGTAATTAAAATAGCCATAAGCCCCACAACTCTCAAAATCCTAGACAATACCCAGCACCTGACAGCAGCTATTACACATTTTGAGTGCCTTACACTGAAATCTCACTATAACAACAGACATCCCTATAAACAGACCACAATTTCTTTTCAAGGTCTTTCTTTCACAGCTATCTGTGAGTGCCTTTCTCACTGCACTATCATGTCTGCAGCTGTGAAATCTCAAACTCACTGTCGAGAGGTTAACCAAGGCCTCATGGCTGCCAAGTGCCAAAGCAGCAGGTAAGTCAGTACCTCTCTCTGCATCACCCCTTTTTGATCTTGCTGGGGAGAAAGGTGCTTTTTTCCTAGTTGCTGTGAAATGTTGATTTTGCATTGAAAAAGGATGTTTCCTCTGCTGAGAAGTATATTGTTTCCTCACATTTGGCCCTTTGTTTCATGCAAAACCAACTCTACATACACTGGGGAAAGTTTGAGACATTTTATGAGCCCCACTGGGAAGAAGCACTAAGCAAGTATCATTTTTTTCTGTTTTTTTTTTTTTTTTTTCCTTTTGCAAGAGCTTTTGTGAACAAAGAACCATCTAGGTCAAAAAGAACAGCACAGTGGTAAAATAATTCTGCTTTTTTTTTTTTATATTGGTTTACATTTCATTTCAGCTGCTCTACATACAGCATATGGACTTGGTCTGCAGTCCCTGGATGTCTATGGAGTCTTCTGACCTCTGATCAGATGTCTTCTGATCTCATGCATCCTCTCCCTCTTGTGTTTGCTTGTAATATTTCGCTGGATCAATTGATCTTAAATTTCTGTATCTGTGATGCATTTATGTCCAACACATTACCTCTAAATCTGTGGAGAAACTGAAACATGTAGGTCCTCTGTTAATTTATTGGAAATAACACATTGTTTTTTCTCCTGTTTTCCTCTTTCATCCTTCACTCCTTTATTTCTCCCTTCTGCTCTCAAAATTGGGGGAATAAACTGACATCTCAGAAAATTATGGGAGATTTGGGATTATATCCTCAGCTGATGTAAATTATGATGGCTTACTGGGTTCTACATCAACAGGGAAACTAATTTTTTGGTTTCTCAGACAACATTTCCTGCTGCTGTAAATGGATCACATATTTTAGAGACAAGCAATCTGAATCATGATAACAAACAAGGAAAAAGTCATGGCACCTGTTGACTTTTTACAACCTCACACCTATGCATGCTGTGTTCAAGGCTATCAGATCCAAACTCTCTGTTCATTCACCCCGGTTGTAGCATTTTACATTGTCTCCATGTAGGTAAAGAAGACACCCTAAGGAGTCAAAGAAGCCGGTTCAGAAAACGAAGTTATTTGGGTCTTCATTGTTGTTTCTATTCAAGCAGCAGGGATTATGAGTTAACACTAAAGAACATTCCACCCCATAAAGACAATGCATCTTATCTTACATTGTGGAAATTAATATGAAAATCATGCTCATGTTTTATGGCAGACACTTGTAAACGCACTTTTCAATTTGTGGCTTTTTCTGTACAAATGGGTGTTAATTGGCGTTTCCTAGGAATCAATGCAATCTGGTAAAATTACAACTGAAAGATGATTATACTAGCAGAAAAACAGCTAGTTGTGTTGTAAAAGTGCTCTACCCAGTCATCCCACTATTATCAGAGTTGCAAATCACCCTTTAAAAGGTTTGGGAAGTTACAGTGTACCATGAGGAACAGGGTCTAGTCCTAGCAGTCTTCCACTGTGTGAGTGCGATTTAGTATTAATGTTCACTTTAACCACTGCGAAAGGTGCCTCCCTGGGTAGGGTTGTGGGCCCTTCAGCAGAAATGGATTCCATTACAAAACCACCCATCTCTGAGGATGTTTCTGCAGCACTGATAAAGAAATGACGCTGTTGTTCCCCAGTTGTTTTTGAGCTGTGATGTTGAATAAAAGGAAATGTAATATAGGCAGTGGCTAGAGAGAGATCCTCTCACAAACAGAAAAAGAATAAATAGAAATGTTTCCCTCTAGGACCCACAAAGCTCTCGTTTGAAACACATGTGTACCTCACACAGGTCCCTAGTGTCATCATGTCTTTATGCTCCGACATTAAGAAATTTAGCGAGAAAAAGACAGACAAGAGCTAAGCTGAAAGATGCTTGGCACAGGGAGGTACAATAATGAGACTGAGCAGGATGCTGCTTTCACCCTGGGGTCATCGTGTGAGCTGCTGTATACAAAGTAAAGCTGGCTTCCTCTGGTGGAACACTGAACTGGTCATTAAACATTGGTTTTATTTTTTCAGTGGGACAGACAATCCCAAATCGCTTTAGGCTTGGTACCACTGTGTACAGTAATAGCTCATCTGCTGTGGAGGCAGGTTTTGCCTTAGGCAAAAGTGATATACGGAGTCCTGGGACCTGTTTCAGCAATGGGTAAATGTCATGGTAGAGGAATCAATATAAAGCAAATGAGTTAACACTGTTCTATGTTGCTCAGATCCACCAACACATTTTGTTTTGGAGGCTGCCCAGAGACTCTTGACTTGCATTTTCCAGGCCATTTTCACCAAGGCTAAGCAGACAAAATCGCCAGGGTGTTGGGGGAAGCCCAGACATTGATCTGGGTCTAGTTCAAGCTGACTTCCTAGGACTTCCCTTGTTATTTCCAGAAATGCATGCAGATTCTCACCTCAGAACCCTATTTACTAGATGCCCACTAAATCTGACTGTTTCCCCCCAGGAAAACAGAGGCTGATCTCCTTTCTGGGATTACACATGAATCCCTACCCTGTCCTCTGATCTTGTATGTATTTCCCAGCTATGCTCATCTTCCTGTTACCCAGGTTAGATAGTAGATTTAAGAAGGAAAATGATTTGAATGTGTCTCTCATGCTTTGATGAAGTCTCTAAGTAACGAACTGTCAGATGAAAGAGCCAGTGGGTCCATCCTAAATTCACATGGGACCTGAAGTAATAAACTTGCTGCGAGAGTACTTTTCAGTCTGAGCCTCAGAGAAGGGAGAGGTGTAGGAACATTTTGGGAAGTTTGAAGGGTTTAGATGTGAGGTGGATATTTAGTGCTTTAACAGGCATCTCCTAACATATTCAAAACACATCTTTAAAGTCTATTAGTGTAATGATCATAAGCACCTACTGGGTTTCAAGTGCCCCCAAAGTTCAGCAGCAGGCACAGAGAAGGCTGGTGAATCTACGTTTGGAAGTACAGAAAGTGGCAGTGATCTAAGTCCTGTCCAGGGCATCAGTCTTCAAAATGGACTTAGAGCTGCTTTTAAATGGGTGGGAATTTCAGATGCTGAAACACTTCTGAGGACCAAACCCTTTGCAGATCCATCTACTTTCTGTCATTCGCTGCATGAAAATGAAAGTTGCCATGTCCTTCACTGCATATGTGTCTGCAGCTGCATGCCATGTTGAGGAATAACCTGTGAAAAGCCATTTTCCTTCAACTCGAGATGAACTTGAAAGCAATGGAGGGTGCTGAGTGCCTCAGGGTACAGAACACAAAGATCACTGAGAGGTAAATGCACGTATACCTTTCTGCAGCATGAGCTTGATGTGTCTGTGCATTCGTTCAACGACAACACTCCTCTGATTTCAGCGGTGCAAGATCACATCCTGACACCTATCTCTTTGAGAAGATGTGAAAGGACAGCCAGAGATGCTTTTACTTTTCCTGCAGAAAAGAATTGTCTCAGGTGCAAAAGGGAATAAATGAGGAGAATTAAAGGTACAAGCATAAAAGAAATACTGAAAAGACATCATATTCCAGACCTGTGCATACAGAATAACATTTCAGATCACATCAAACAGTGCAGGAAGACTGTCCTGTAACTCATTAGCCTAACCTGATGTTGACTGTGGAGAACTCTTTACACATGTCATTTAATGTAATTTTGATTTTTCCTATGTAGGTTTAATTATTTGTGAGCTCCCCTAAGATGAGCAAACACGATGGAAAAATGGAGTTTTTCTGTTGACCGGCATTAACACGTTACTGTCCCCCACACTGCTGCGTGCATAGCGCAGAGCTGCCCTGAAATGCAGCCAGCACTAAACCAGTGCCTTGCCCACAAGCATGGTTGTGTCCATCGCAACATTTCACATCTCCCTGAGGCTGCACAAATGTTCCCATTTTCAGTCTCCCCGCCCGAGGGGGAGAAAGGTCTGTGCCCACTTCACAGGTTGAGGAGGGTGGATCGACACATAGAAAGCAAGCTGCAATAAACCGGTGGCAGAGCTGGATGCAAAGCTCTGGGTTTTCTGACCGAGACTGAGATCCTGCTTTGCTCTGAGGATGTGGACTAGGACAGGAAGGAGTGGATATTTCTAAAAAACAAGAAAGAGACTGTCTTTAAAATCCAAGTTTGTCAAATTGCATTCCTTGAACAGAGCAAGACCCAGAGCCCAGTGGCTGGAGGGGGAGGGATTCAGCAGCCAGTTACAGACTCTCCTTGGTCTAAGTCTAGTTTTCATTCCCCTGGCTTTTTATCAAGTTTAGCTGTGAGGATCCCAGGGCAGGAGAAGGCAAGTCTGACTTACACCAGCTCTAGTATATTTTTTACTCTTTAACATGCCGATTTTCTCCCACCTCCATGGTATAGTGGGAGAAATAATGTTAGCAGCTCAGATATTATATTCTTATGTTATCTGCATTAAGCTTACATTTATTAAACCTTATCCTGGAAAAAAATGCTACCAAAAAGGACGTGATCCTATTGAAAATAGAGGGATAGTTTGAGAAAAGCAGTTTAGCAGTCTTACCAGGTGTATAGGAACAAAGCTAACTGAGATGGCCACCTTGCAAAGATTTTCATGCATTCTTAATTTTACACATACGACCAGACCCATTGCAAGCAACGCATGAACAGAAGCGTGATCAAGGTGCCAACAGAAATAGATGCCACCCAGCACACCCCCTGATCTGTATGTACCCCATTGCCTCACAGCCGTGTGGGAAAGCAGCTGCCACGTACCTGGATATTCCCTGTGCCCGAATTCCCTGTGCCCCTACATCCAAGGATTCAAGCATGTGGGCGACCACTCAGGGAACATGTTCATCTTGTTTTTCTGATCATACCTTTCATTTGGCTGCTCAGGGACTCTATTGTCTTAGATAGTCAATAGAATCTCCTGGGCCAGACGATTTTCTTTGAATTTCAACAAATTAAATACCTGTATTATTTCTCTGTCCAACTGAAATCAATTGTGTATGGGTTTGTGCTTTTTTTTTTTTTTTTTAATCAAGTAATGATTAAGAACATGGAATTAAAAAAGGGAGTTAGGGTCATATGAAAGTAGCTTTCATATTCTGAGTGAAGACAGATGTAATGCCATTACTTTTTGTGAGGAATTGGGATGGCTAGAAATTGGATGGCTTTTAATTTTGTTTTTCAGTACTTCCTTCAGTGTTAAGTTAATTAACTGGAAGGTGGCCAGATAACTTGGAGTCTTTACAATGTTTGGGGGGTTTTGCATAAAGAGAGACAAGCCCACTACTTGGTGAAATAATTAGATTAGCCTGAATGATTTAAAGCCTTTGGAGGACGAGCTGTATAAATGTTGTGTGCGTAATGCTAAAGCTCTTCTTGATTTCTAACAGGGACTTACTGAGGCCTCTGAAAACCAGACCTGCTCTGAGAACTTCACAAACTGAACAGAAAACCCAAAAGGAAGCAGAGGGAGCTGCCAATGGTTACCCAGCAGCAGGGTAGATCCCAGCAGTGAGTAGAGCTCAGGTCTCTGGGTGCCCATGTGTTATAGATACTCTTTTTGACCCATTCAGATGCACAGACCAGCAGAGAAGACACCAGGACCAGTCCCAGTGTTGTGTCTGAGGTTGTGGTGCCACTCAAGTCACACCTCTCATGGAGGATGCTCTCAGATGACAGCCTCCCTGGGACATGTCTTGCTGAGCTCCTGGTCCAGATGAGCAAGGGTTGTTCAAGTCCTACCGAACAGGGGGCCTGGACTCTCTCTCAGATTGACCCTTGGGGTAGGGCTTTGGCACGCTGGTGCCCACTTTCCTTGTGGAAGAGTAACTCCTCACATGGTGGTTTCCTCTCAGGATAAACTGGACCTTCTCTGAAGATGCAGGATGTGGGTCTAAAGTTATGACAAAGTCGACACAAGGTATTAGATACCTGTGAGTGTCCAATGAATCTGTTTATATAAAGACAGCATTATCCAAGGCTGATTAATTCTTCCAAGAAGAGGTTCACCCATGGTTGCCTTAGTGAGTGGACTTCCAGCTGATACTCCAGTCAATGATCTTGCTCTACCAGAGGGCCCAGTGATGAGAAGCAGTGACAGAATCTGTGCATGTGACACCCCACCCCACCCCCAATCAAGGAAATGCTTGGGGAAAAAGTGAGCTGCTGCATCCAAAAGGCTTTGGAAATAACAATGTTGGGGGGAAAAAAACCCAAAACACTCTCTCTATGTTGAACATCAGTGGCACCATGCCAGCAGGCTTCCTGTGAATGCTGCACCTTGTTCCACGTGCTATCACAAGGGTTCAAGTCCACTGCAGCTGCTAATGAGATAAGCCTTACATCATGTCTTTTTTTTTTTTTAAAAAAAAAAGAATACACCAAGATCTCCATTTTATAGGAGTGTAACCTCTTTGCAATTAGCAGGATAATAGATGTGGACAGCACTACCTCTGTAGCACAGCGAGACCCCAGGTTGCACACTCAAACCCAACATGTTGACCTTCGGAACTGGAATTTCCTTCATTCTTCTTTAAATGCCTAATCGAAACGCAGCTGAAATCAACAGGAAAGCAGGCTCTGGGGAAAAATGTTGGGATGATCCATTTGCCTTCAGAATTTCATTTAAACTCTATTCCCAGTTGGAGTTTCATGTAACTGTTTGCAGCTGAACCTGGCAGTCTTTCTATCTTTTGTAGTACTGCATAGGTAATATCTTTCTGCAGGGATGAATTATTCTTGTACTCTTCCATATTAGGCCCAAATTCAGTCTCTCAGTCTTTTCCAGACATATCTTATTTTCTCCTATCTGCCTTTTTAATATAGAATTTTATGCATATACAGATATATCTTATTTATAACCTTCAGGCATTGGATTATTTTTATTTATAAGGCTGAAGTTATTAGATTCACTAAAATTCTCACGGTAAAGACCAAGTACATGATGCATACAACTCAGGCACTGTAGGAAGAGCAATACATATTAATTTAGTAGCTCCAAAGTGATCCCAAATCATACAGAAACATTACTTTTGCTGACTATTTCTGCACCAATTAACTGTCATGCTCCCTGTCAATTGAAAAACCACTCTCTGCTACTCCATCATTTCATTATGAAGTCAAAATACAGTTTGCCTGTATAGGAGGCTCACAATAGGTTGGTTCCCCAAGTGAATATATCAACTGTTTGATTGGAACTTTTACTGCATGCTTTTGGTAAAGCTGCACTTGCCTTATTGAAGCGTTTTAATGTCTTTTTTCTTCCCCTTGGATTGTTCTTGGACACAAGAGCTTAAATGTCCTCCAGGAGACTTTTCCTTGAGCAATTGTTCAAGCTCTGAGTTTCCCTTTGCTGGGTGTGATTGTTCACAGTCTTGAAGAGCAAGTCTGAGTTATTCAGACTATTTGGCCACGTCTGCGCTGCTCTGCTAGGTAACTCCCAGGGGCTGGAGCACCCTGCTCACATCGCACTGTGAGCCCCTCGGGCACTGCTCGGCCTTTCTGAACTCTGTACAAGCTTGTAAGACATCCCCATCCAGCTCTTCTAGCAGTCAGCCTGAGCTCTGCCTCCACGTCTCCTGCATGCACAGGGATCCCCTCCAGCCAGTCCCTTGGCCAGCAGCAGTGCTGTACCCAGACAGCGTAGAGGAAACCTTGGACGCCAGACGTAGCCATGAAATCACCACACTGAAATGTCATAATCTCACATTTGGAGCACTAGAAATATACGGTATTTCTACCAAATGCATCAGTGTTTAAGATACAGCTTAGACAGCAGTGCTTTCTTTAAGAACATTTACAATCCTGTAAAGCTTATATTAACAAAAGTGTTCCTCCTTCTTTAAAGTGTATCTTTTCATCATTGTGTGCTTTCTCATCATTACTCATATTTTCCATTCCTGTGATGCTTATATTTCACATCGATGTCATGCACGTACTCCACTGCCCTGTACTTATAGAAGGCTAAATTTCACTAAGGATTTTGAGAAGCTGTACCTAAGTGGCTTGCCTGGACTGGCTTGTTGTACTTGACAGCATTTGCAATCACAGCATGCAATCAGGTATCTTTTCCATAAAAAGAAAATAAAATAAAAATCCCAGTTGTCCCTGACCCCACCCCAAGCAACATAATTATTCTAACATGAAGCAAAAATTGTAAATTATTTGCTTTAGGACATGTAAAGAAGTATAACATAAAATGAGAAGGTTATTGGCTGTAGTCAGTGAAGTCATGCAGAAATGATTAAGAGAAGAAGTCAGACAAGTAAAATTCCTAGTTATGCATGTCTTCTGTTATGTTCAGTTGATTTATATGGTTTGAGTAGTAAATTACAGTGAAAACCAATTTGGGAAAGGAATATTAAACATATGATTCAGACATGGTTTTCCATTTAAGAAACATTGTAACATAAAGTGTGCTCAGTCAGTCAGGCCAAAGTGATTACTCACAAGGTAAGCAATCGGAGAGAAGATAGACCCCAATAAAAGGGGAAAACACATTAATCATAATTTCGGTTCTTCCCATGCTGAGTAGGCTCAGTCCAACTCCATTTGGTTTTTCAGCTGGAGTGCAATAACCTCCTAATGAGTATAGACTTCTCTGTTACTCCCAGTGTGGTATATTTTACATGTAATGAGTGTAAAGCGTATTGCATTAATAGATCTTAGGCATGGGCACTGCCTGAGGACACTTTCAGCTGCATGGGAGGATCTGTCCAAGATCTTGGTCTTCTGGTGTATCTAAATTTGACCTTTTACCCAAGACTCATCCCCACCTACTCACCTGCCTCCCACTATCCTTCTTCTCTCCTGTCCTTTTTACCTATTCTCTCCAATATCCAGACTTTTAGACATACAGAAAATAAGGGCTACGTTCAAAAGAGTAAATTCAAAGTCCCACGTAAGGTTTCCCACCATCTAGCCTGTGTCTAGGTGTAATTCTCTGTTTAGCTGATGCCTAATCATGGAGGTCCCTGAATGTCACAGTCAAACTGCTTAAATACTGGCCTGTGCCCTGGGACAGATTTTGGGTGGATCACACACATTCCGCCTCTGAGAGGGCAGGCCACAGCTTATAACGGGGTTATTAAATGGCAAGTGACATAGACTCTGACTCTTACAGGTCATGTTATGCTTCAAATGTTCCCACTGCACTCATGAAACTGAGCTGAACTGCAGCAGAGTGAATGACAAGTTGAACAAGAGTCACCAGTATGGTCTTGCACCGAAGAAGGCACTTGTGAGACCACGTCTGGAGTCCTGTGTCAGGTTTTGGGATTGTGCTGGTTTTGGCTGGGGTGGAGTTAATTTTCTTCACAGTAGCTAGTAGGAGGCTGTGTTTTGCATTTGTGCTGACAACAGTGTTGATATAACACAGAGGTGCTTTCGTTACTGCTGAGCAGGGCTTACATAGAGCCAAGGCCTTTTCTGCTCCTCGCCCCACCCCACCAGTGAGGAGGCTGGGGGTGCACAAGGAGTTGGGAGGGGACACATCTGGGACAGCTGACTCCAATTGTCCAACGGCGTATTCCATACCATATGACATTATGCTCAGCATATAAAGCTGGGGGCAGAAGGAGGGGGGGACGTTCGGAGTGACGGCGTTTGTCTTCCCAAGTAACCGTTACGCATGATGGAGCCCTGCTTTCCTGGAGATGGCTGAACACCTGCCTGCCGATGGGAAGTGGTGAATGAATTCCTTGTTTTGCTTTGCTTGTGTGCGCGGCTTTTGCTTTACCTATTAAACTGTCTTTATCTCAACCCGTGAGTTTTCTCACTGTTACCCTTCCCATTCTCTCCCCGATCCCACTGCGGGGGAGTAAGCGAGCAGTGATTCTGAGTTGCCAGCTGGGGTTAAACCACAACAGGGATACCCAGTACAAGAAAGACGTTGAGGAACACCGGTGAATCAAAGAGATGGTCACCAAGATGGTCAGATGGTTGAAAAACATGACATTTGAGGAGATGGTGAGAGAACTGGGCCTATTCAAAGTTAAGAAGAGGAAGCCAACATCCTTATTGTTGACTTCAGCTAGCTGGTGGAAGGAAGTAGAGAAGGTAGAGCCAGAGTCTTCTTGGAGGTGAACAGGGAGAGGGCAAGAAGTTTCTGAATGCACACAAGTTGCAATTTGGAAACAAATTATGACTTGGGAAACTGCATTTAGATATAATGAAAATAATTGTTACCATGAGGGTGATCAAACACTGGAATGGAGTCCAGTTTGCATCCATTGAGATACGTAAACCAACTCAAGACTCTGAGCTCTGCTCTAACTGGATCTACTCTGAGCAGGGGTTTGTACGAGATGATCTTCAGGTCCCTTTCAACCTTAGTTGTTCTGTTATTCTGACAGCCTTTGTAAAACCCAGGAAGGCTTTGGTCATGCAGACCTCCACTCTGAATATGCAGAGTCCAAACCAAGAATATTAAGTAGGCAATTCTGAGCTCATTCAAGGCCACTTCTACTGCGTGGCTTGGTGGATAATTTATATTCCCTGCTCTACCACTAAACTGGGGACTTCAGATTTTTTTTTCCCTTCCTGTTTCCTTTTCTTCCCTTTGTCTATCTGGTTTATGAAATGTGAATTTTTCAGGATAGGGTGAGCATTTACAGGTGAGTTAAAGGTTGGGCTAATGACCCTACCATCAACGACAACAAAAGGGAAAGATTTGCTATGGCATTTAGCCTGACAAATACACTTGTAAAGAGAGATGTGTATATTTATTAAAGATGAAGTAAGTGCACTGGCTGCTTTTCTTTCCTACAATGTTTTCTGTTTTGGAAGTACCCCAAGACATTTCAGGTCTTTCTATATTTGAGATGGTAATTGGAAGAACAATTGAAGGGGATTGAGCACATAATGAAGAAAAAGCGGTAGGAGGCAAAGATTTCTTCAGAAGAAAATATAACACATTTCAGAAATTGAGTGCTCTGCATTTAATAAGGCAAGCAAATAGACAAGAGGAAACCAAAGAAAAGGCACAATGGAGACAAAAAAGGCTTATTATGACAAGAAAGCCAGAGCTGTTAGCTATCACTCTGCTGATAAACTATTACAGTATTACCAATGCTGTCTCCTGAAGAATGTAAATTACATGACAAGAGATTTGTCCCCACACAGAGATAAAGAAAGTGCATGCAGTTATATTTCCAAAAGAACAAGAAGATAAGAAAAAATTGGGGGTGGGGAGACAGGGGAGTTGATTTATCATTTTAAAGTCACTAGCGCAGGCAAAAATACATAAAAAAGGAACAAATGAACAAACCATGGAGTAAAATAGACCGACAGATCAAGCTTAACTTATGTAGAGGCAAAGAGAAAGCAGATCTCACACTGTGTGTTGCTGATTTGATTTTAGTTGAAATTTAGTGCTCCGTTAATCAGATTTCACAAATACAAGGGGATTCGGCTGTCAGGAGACCCTGAGAAATATTTATCAATCAGCTAGGAAGAAAAACACCCTCCTCGAGGACTGTGGGTTTCCACAGAGGTCCTGAAAACTTGCAAGAGCAATCAAAAAACACAGTGAAACTGTCTGGGGACTGGGAATAGTAGCAATCAGCTCAAATACTTTTTCTTAAGTGGAATCACAGGTTGTGTACACTTTCAGGGAGAAGGACAAAGCAGTGTTTTCTCAATGTATTGTACTTTACAGACAAGTATTTTAATGGGGCATCCATGCAGAGTTACAGATGTCATGGCCATGCGTTATTAAGACCACACTCAAAAAAGCAAAAAGGATCCACTGCATGTGGGAGGGCTGTTGTGCTCTGCCTGGGACAGTGGATCCCTTCACCATAAGGGATCAAGGGAACGGTATGATGGTCTCTCATTGCTATTTCAGAAGAGTTCCATCATGGAGACTGCAATTTTTTGCACACCACATTTTACTCAAACCGCATTTAAGCCTCTCATATCTGACAGAGCACTGCACCCTCAAAGATGTAATTTCCACCCACCACATGTAGGAAAACAGAAAGCACCCACACCTCAGTAATTTTATGGGTGTTGTGTGTATTTGCTCCTGTAAATGCAAACTGAAAATGCTGCTATTTGTGTTGTAGGAGGCCCCCATGGGTGTCAGGAGGAGAGCTCTCAGGCTTCCCCCACCAATGCCAGGAGAGATGCCAAGTCCCTCCTGACCATAGAAGCAGATCGTTCACACATATTAAAAACTACAGTGATAGGGTGCAGGGCTGCCTGACAGGGACCCCTTGTACCCCAGCCTCCTCCCAGATAAACAACTTGCCACTAATAACTTTTTCCCCAATTGTCCCAGGTTTGATACGTCCATACCCAAATCTGGTACTCCTGACTCTGTTACTTAGGTAACACTTACGTGGTATTACTGATATGGTCACCTTGGTGCTGTTGGCCTTGCAAGATTTGGTCTATTAATGCTGCTGGGTTGGTAACAAGTCATCTCCTCACTACTATGCTGTAGTGTTATTCCCATTAGTGTGGACTATCATCCCCAACAGCCTGGAGTTGTAGTTTCAGAAAGCAACTAGCAAAGAACACCCACACCCCAAATAAAGTTTATTTTTGGTTCAAATGAAACAAGAGTCACCTCTTCCTCTTGCCTTCTCCTTTGCCTCCTCGTGAAAGAATAAGGATCATCTTATTTTTTCATAACACCATGAGAAAGATTTGCCTCATTTTTCTTGGGAGCATGTAATGAGAAAGAAGCACAAGGAAAAAAATGTCTTAAAGGGTAAAAGCCAGCTTAGTGTAGAATGCATAAATCATACTCCTAAAGACATCACTACAGGATGTAATTAACATTGTTCGGATGGTTTATTGCGTGTGTTTGGATTTCTCTTCAGTGTAATAATTCTGTTTCCTGAGTTCAGTATGTCGGGGGTTTGGAAAAATGTCTTGTAATGGTTTTGTCTAGCCCTTAAATACCTGACACTTACTCCCATTCTTATCTCATTTTTAGGCAGACTTTTAGCTGCTGAGATCCTGCAGTTCTTTATATTCCTGTGTTTTCTCCTGTCCTTGCATTTCTTCTCTCCAGTGTTTGTCCTTTTCCCCTTCCCCTGCCTCCTTTGCGCCTCCATTAATCTAATTTGTAATGGACAGGAAAGGTCCAAGGAGGACAATTTGGTTACACTGCTTGAATAAGGACCCTTCCGGGTCTATTGGGGGCACTGAGTGATGGGGTGAAAGTGAATGACACAGCCCGATAGCTCAATATAAGCAATGGGTGAAACCATCAGCCCACCCAACAGAACTAGCAGCAGAAGTACATTTTAGTCCCTTTTTCTCAAGGTTGTGGTGTCTTTTCCTACATCAGAGAGTTATGAACTTCTTTTGGCAGTTGTCACCATTAGCAATAATTGCAGACCCCAGTTGGGACTGCAGCTCCTGGCTCTGGGCTGCACTGTGCCCTCTCTGAAAGACAACGCAGATGGAGCTACACAGTCCTCGTGTTTTGGAAAACTTGACTTTACCATTTTGCACAGTCTGTGCCACGAGTACCTTGAGTTGTGCACAAATAAAACTTGCTTTTCTAGGGCTTTATCAATTGACTTCATTTCTAAGTGGTTCACAAAGTCTTTGCTCAGGTCCCTTTTGGTCCTGCTTTTGAGAAAATATGTAAGAAAACACTGAGAGCTGAAATTTATTTTGACCCAGAGGCTCAAGACTTTGAGGAAGAAGAAACTGCTTTTCTAAATGCAGAGCTTATTCCTGGAGAATCAGATGAGGCAGAACTTTGGCAAATTAACCCAGTGGCCCATCATTAGCATGAGGAGGGAAGGAGAGGTCACACATCCTGGGAATCAAGCAAATGAAACTGTAGATCAGTGGATTCACTTCCAGCCAAGTAACTTTGACATTGTATAAACTCGGCAGTTTAGTGATCATCTGACCTTTCTTGAGACACTTTATTTTCATATCTCTTTTTTGTCTGAGCCCAACAGCTTGTTACTGAATAAATCACCGGAGGCTAAAGAACAGCTTCAGCTGCCAACTCAAAAACATTTTAGATGTGCCTTTTTAGATATACTATTTCCATCGTATCCACCACAGATACACAAATATACATGTTGCCTGTGCCTAATCCGTTTAAGTTCGAGGTAGCTCACCATTGCTTTAGATAATCACTTCCTGCAAGCCCAGTCACACGCTTGGGAATTCCCTACATTTTGCTCACGAAGTAGCTGTGAAAAAATACAGATCTCTTATGAATTGTTTTTTTCCTCCTTAGGCACACTTTTTAAAATGACAAGGTTGAGGAGTGTGTATAGGGGTTACTGTGCTTTCCACCTCTAGTCTGCTGTTTTTAAAGTGGAGGTTATATTTCAGGAAAGCAATTAAGGACATGTTTAACTTCCACTGCATTTTATGTACCCTGACTACCACTGTAATAGACATAAGATTAAGCACATGTTCAAGTGCAGGGTTGCACCAGAGGGCTTCATAGCCAGTGTAATGTGAAATAATTGGACTCTTGCTCGTGTTCTGGATGGACAGGCTGAGTCATTTACAAACAAACTCTTTTATTATTCGTCATTTGTGCGTATATGTAGATATGTAACATGATAAATATGTTTATTGTCATATATTCTTGAGCATCCAGATACGATCTTTCAATTTATGGAGACTGAGAAAGACAGTTCATGCTCCTTTAGTGTCACAGTCTAAATGAGACAAATATAAAATCTGAGATGATGAACAAAGAGGAGTTAAGGAAAGGGGTGATAAACCACATAAAAATAACTTGGTGGTTGTTTTTTTTTTTAAATTATTATATCTGTACTTCTCGGTGCCTATACATCTTTGTGTGTGTGTGTGTATATTATCCAAATGGAAATTGTCATGAAAAACATATAGTTCAGATGACTTTTTGTAGGATGTTTTCAATGACAAACCTACTATCACATTTTTCCACCCTTTAAAAAACATGTCAATCCAAGTTGCCAGATAAACTGAAATGCTTCCAATTTTCAATACCAAAGAGAAGGGATAAACAGGTGGCTGGGAGTGGAGGTGTAACACAGAATCCTCCAAAGCATTGTGGAATTTTTTTTAATGCAATAAAGCTGTTTATTCCTGCATATTTTTCAGAGGGAGGCTGTTTTCTGAAGAAGAACACCAATTTTTAGCTGACAGAAGGTCAGAGAGGAAAGGAATGGTTACTGTAAGGCTGAAAATGAGGAGGTGGAGGAAGGGGTGATGAGGTGGGAGGAGGCTTGAAAGAGGAGAATAGAGATGTTTGAAATGATGATGCTATTCCAGTGCAAGAGAGTGGGGAGAAAAGTGCCAGAAAAGAGACAGACAGAGGAAAAAAGCAGAGAAATGAGAGGGAGGACAAGGGAAAGGAAAGAGTTGAGCAGAATGGTTGAGGAGAGATAGAGGAGCAGGGATCTCATAAAAGTGGGGCAGAGAGCCGAGCAAGGTACCAAAGGTGCAGCCAGAGCAGTGGGAAAAGACTATTTTAGCTGCCAAAACCTGAAAGGATGAAGAGGAGAAAATTAGAGTGCTGGGAGGAGAATACAGTAGCACAGATGAGACACAGCCATCATAGGAACCAATGATTTTATAGGTTTTCTGCCTAAAAGGAAGGCAGATGTTGAGGCATGCTGTCTCAGCTCACTGGGAGCAGGGAAACTCAGAAGGACTGAGGCAAAGAGTCTCTTGCAGCAAACTGAAGCAGGGATGGAGCATGGAAGGGACATCAAGCAAGACACAGGCTGTAGTGGAAAATCCACTTGCTCTGGTTATGGCTGTGCTGAAATTTGGTGTCATCTGCAAACT
>VZTQ01014960.1:193994-396669 GCA_013400755.1 Pelecanoides urinatrix | reverse complement strand
AGCCCCTAAGCCACGTGTTGATTTGGTGAGTTTCACTGTTCCCTTTAGTATTCCTCCCTGCCACTGAAGAGATCGAGGAAAACACTGCCTGTGCTCCCGATCCTTCCACCAATTGCCTCAGTGCCCTGAAGTCCCTTTTGATTGCTTTGGGACTTCTCTCTGCAACCTCCTCACTGCCTGCCTGTATAACCAACAGTGGGTAGCAATCGGAGGGCCATAGCAGACCAGGGAGCTTCCTGGTAATGTCCTTAACCCAGGCCTCAGGGAGGCAGGAGACTTCCCTGTGGGATGGGTCTGGCCAGCATATTGGGCCCTCCGTCCCCCTCAGAAGGGAATCACTTACGACGATTACCCTCCTTTTTCTCTTTAGCAGAGGCAGTCGTAATGCGTGGGGCTGACTGACTCACCGTGGGCAACCCCCTGGATGGGCCTTCATCCGCATCCTTGTTTGTCTGGCCCTCAAGTTCCAGGGCTCCATATCTGTTGTGTAAAGGCAACTGGGAAATTTGAGGNGCTGAGTCAGCGCTGCCGCTCGTCAGCAGCTCCTGCTCCGGCTCGGGGGAGGCGGGGGGTGGGGCACTCCAGGCGCTTTTGCCTTTACGGTTTTTGCCGCGGTTTTGCTGCTTTAGGAAGGGTCCCCCGGTGCGATCCTCTGCCCCGCAGCCCTTCGCCTCGGTGGCTTCGAATGAAGAATCAGAAGGGTAAAAGTGAGAAAACTCGTAGGTTGAGATAAAAACATTTTAATAAGTAAAGCAAAAGCCATGCACACAAGCAAAGCAGAACAAGGAATTCATTCACTCCTTCCTATGGGCAGGCAGGTGTTCAGCCATCTCCAGGAAAGCAGGGCTCCATCACGCGTAACAGCTACTTGGGAAGACAAATGCCATGACTCTGAATGTCCCCCCCGCTTCCTTCTTTCTTCTTCCCCCAGCTTTATATGCTGAGCATGACGTCCTATGGTATGGAATATCCCTTTGGTCAGTGGGGGTCAGCTGTCCCAGCTGTGTCCCCTCCCAACTCCTTGTGCTCCCCCAGCCTACTCGCTGGTGGGGTGGGTGAGGAGCAGAAAAGGCCTTGACTCTGTGTCAGCACTGCTCAGCAGTAACGAAAACATCCCTGTGTTATCAACACGGTTTTCAGCACAAATCCAAAACAGTCCCATACTAGCTACTGTGAAGAAAATTATTTCTATCCCAGCCAAAACCAGCACATTCTAGCAACCAAAACATCAGTGTGTTATCAACATTATTGTCATCCTAAATCCAAAACACCGCACTGTACCAGCTACTAGGAAGAAAATTGTCTATCCCAGCCGAAACCAACACAACAGTGGCAATTGTCTATGCTTACCTTAGTGTCCTCAGCAGACTCTGTAACCTAATTATTTATCTCCATGATTGTGTTATTATCATCCATATATGGATCCCATTACAAAAAGATGTGTATGAATGATACATGTGTAAATTTAAGGACCTGTATAGGAGGGAAAAGGAACCATGGCCAACATCTGCAAAAGTGGTGTTCGTACTGGTGGATTTGGGGATTGGAAAGCTCCTCTCTCTCTCTCTCTCTCTCTCGTACCTTTCCCCTGTCCTAGCGTGAAGCTACACTGGGTCACCTGGATTGAGCTGGCTTTGTACAAACTAAATGGCAGTGTGGATCCAGAATTAAAGAGACGAGGGCCACATGCATACAGGTGTGGTTCTTGGCTGCAATTGAACATAATTGCCCATGCTATGCTGATCTGCATAAGATCTTTGAGAGGAAGGCTGTGGTTGAACTTCCTATGGTCCATGTGCTTCTGCAATGAGTGCTGAGTGTCCACAAGCAAAGACTGCTGGTGGCTAGTCAGAGGACATACCTTACTTTGTGTTCCTTTTTCTATACCAGTTCCCCAAATACTGTTAGTGGATACTGTGTCAGTTCATTCAGAAAGCATACTGGGACCCACAGTGCTGAACAAGTACCTTGTTATCAGTAGGGCAAAATACAGGCTTGCTCGCACAAACTTGTGCTCATTCTTGCCTTAATTCATCAGAGACTGTAAGCATGTGTTTATTTTAAAGAGCACAAGGTACTTCTGAATTTCAATGGGACTACTCACATGCTTCCCATTTAGCACAGCTTTAATTGCTTTGCTGAATCAGGGCTAGAAGACACTTGCAGGGATTGAACCCATAATGCTCAATGTTTTTTCATTGTTGGTTAGTTGCCCCAGATGTGACAATATCAACTATTGTGCAGTTAAAGGAGAACATCCTCTTTATTCAATAGTTCAAACTGAAGCATAAGGTGACCTGCAGGTGGGTCTCCTGTGTGAGAAGTGTGTTGCTTTGGCAGGCTGGTGTGCCACCTTCTAAGAATGACACTTCTCACCTTCAAAATACGGGAGGATGGCCAAATTACCAGCTGAGCAAAGATCAGGGCTGAGGCACCATCCTTGTCCTGCTGAAAAGATTACTTCATCTTCTAAGTGTGTCATGCAAGCTGCTTTAACTATGAGCTAATTTAAATTTCTTATGCTTTGGCTAAGATTAGTTCATATAGTGACATTTAAATTTCATTTGCTCGAAGTAATTTTGTTGTGCAGAATGTTGCAGATAACAGAAATGGCAGATTATGTAAATAGCCATTTATAAACAGCAGCTTTTTTCAATCCATTGTTCTGCACATCCTAACCGAATTGCCTTATACATGTTCCTTGTTTTAAATATGTGTGTCTGTGACCAGACACTTTGTTTCAACAAACATTTTGAAGTTTCACCCATGGTCCAAAAAGTACGTCAGTTAAATTAAAAACACTTTTGAAAGCCAGTTTTTTCATCAAACAACAACAACAAAAATTCCTGCACAAAGGGCAAAAGATATAAACTAGCCATCTGCTACAAGCAGCAACAACAATACTGAGAAGCATAAGAAAGAAATCATAATACTTGAAGTGAGATTGCTAGACATTTCCCAGAAAGCCATATACATTTCGTTTTCATTACGATATTTGGAAGCCTTTTCTAATTATGGCAGTGAGAGCTTGGGATAGATAGTTAAGCGGAGTATTCATACAAGTCCTAGTGCTAAACTCTGCATCTTTCCACATGTCACTGATTCCTGTAAGGACAGTGCCGTCACACAGTAAACAGTGCTCTTCAGTAGAGACTTTGTTGGAGTGGGGAAAACACTTGCTGCCAAGGACAGGGCTTTGCAAATCCTACTTGAAAGCCAACCCTATGGAGGAATTGCTAAGCATCGTTTCTGTTTCCCTACTAAAATTCAAAAACAAAGGTTTAAAAAAAAAAAAAAAAGAGAGAGAAAGGAAAGAAGAGGATGGGTTGCAGAAATCCTTAGTGTTAAATGTCAGAGGGAAAACACGAAGAAAAGCAGCACTTCCAGTTGTATTCACTGAGGGTTGATAAGAGATTGAAGATAAGAAGCCTTGCTTCTCCGGTGGTGGTGAGGGTGGCTTAAGCTGATGCGACTTGTGGGAATGCTTGATGGATGCCTCCCAGCAGCAGCAGGTCACAGCAGCCCTACCAGGCATGAAGGCTGCTTTCCTCCAGGGTCTGCACCCGCGTTTGTGCCAGTGGGTTGCCCATTGCCCTGGACTTTTGCAAAACTCTCCGTTCTCTATATTGTTTCTCTGTGTGTCTTCCCTTTCCAGACTGGGGAGTGCTTTTCAGAAATACCAAGATTCGAACAGGAGCCAGAAGGGAATATTTATATTGTGAATGGGATGCTGCTGGCCTCCTTGAGGACAATTGATTATATTCAACTGGATTTTGGTTTCTCTGGATCAGGTCTTTCAATGCTTGACCTAAAGGAATCCAAATGAAAAAGATTTGAATGGTCCAGAGAAGTAGCTGAAAAGTGTAGGGGAAAAGTTAGTCATAAATGATATGAAGTATATATTGCATAAATAAATGGTATGAAAAAAAGAGACAAGGTTGCATGAAGGGTGAACATACAATTACAGTGAAATCATTTAAACCCAGTGATCATTGACGAATGTACAAATATATGCACAGAAAACAAAATCTTTTAATTACATAATGGTTATTAGTAACTGTTATTAATGTACTCCTAAAGTATTTATTGTATTCAGATTCCAATATTATTTATGACTATCTTAAAAATTAATATAATGTAAATACATGTTTATACATTCTTTCAAGATAACCTCTACTATGTGCTTACATTATACCACAGATATAAATAAACGGTTTCTAGCATATTTTATTAAATTTTGAATAGCTATTCTTTTAAATATGTTTTTATATTCATGTTTGAGGCAACAGAATTGTACAAACACTGTTTAATGGCAGATGCAGGACAACAAAGTTCAACTATGTGTAAAACTGTAAAGCTGTGTTGTACAGCTATATACATAAGATAGGCCAACTAGGGTGTCATCATATTCTGGGCAAAAAATAATGAAAAAAAGGCTAAGTTGTAATGTGTAAACTGTGACTATCCACTTAACATGGATTTGACAATCATGACTAAAGAAGAAAGCATGAGTATGAAGAGAGAGGGTTGGAAAGAGTTAGACTGAAAGGCATTCAATTTTATCTGAGATCCATTAAGATAAGGGTGTGGATGGAGTACACTTCGTAGAAGAGAGCATTTCAATAGCAGCACTAGAAGCTTCCTCCATGTTACATTTATTAGCAAGATAACTGGTTTTCTACCATCACAACTGTGAGCCATGCCTGTTCTAGAGCCATGATAATCCTGCAGAATATATCAGTCAAATCCCAGGGCAGCATATGCTCTCAGCGTAACTCCTGGGAGCTGGATGGTCACTGCGGTTATTGCAGAGAAAGCATAGGGGGAGGCTGCCAGCCCCACGGTCTGCCCCTTGCACATGGGATACACACACAGGAGGGAGGTTGCCATGCAGAGTTTCTGGTTTTCACCTCCCCAGCTAGGGAGAAGATGGTGTTCCTGCCTCAGAGAGGTTAGAAGCTTTAGTTAGACTGATACAAAGAAGAGGAGAGGATAGTACTTTTTCATAGAAAATCTGGTCAATCAGATCACAAAGTGGATCAGCAAGGACTAGTAAAAAGGCAAGTACAGTAAGTGGGATCTTCTCCCTCTTTCTTCCATTAGGAAGGAGGCGATACAAAGATGTTTTGGATGCTGTCTAGTTCTCAGCCACTGAAATGTGTCTTGAGGGGCTGAAGAGAGGGATGAACTCCCTGAAGAAGGAGGTTTCAGGAGTGCTAGCTTGTGACACAGAAAAAAGATACATTTTGGGGAGAAATGGAAGGATGGAATAGCAAGGCTCATGTGCTGCGCCTGCAGGTTTTGTGCTGCCCACTGTCTGGACTGCCTCACATTACTGGGAGGACAACGTGCATCCTGTTTTGGAGAGAAACATGTAAGCAGGTGCGTGCACCTGCTTTGGACATTTTTAGAGCAACCAAAGGAGCTAAACCAGTGACAGGTGTGACTGGGAGGTTAGTTCATGACTCTGTTGAGATCATCAACTAATACCCATTACCGCCAAAAGATGGCTTTGATTTTGAGCTCTTCTTGGGGTAATAACTAGCTCCCAGTTCTGATGTCATAGGCCCTCCCTTTCCTAATAATCACTTCCAAGAAGATACTTATCATATAATTTCAGAAGGATATAGAGTTCATGATGAATTGTACTAATTTAAATAAATTTCCCTTATGATGATATTTCCCATTGCCACTTTCAGAAAATTAGAAAGCAAAGTTCAAAAAATGTTAAAAAATATACAGAAATACTTTAACTATCATAATTTCTTTTAAAAACTTTTCAAAACTTGTCTAGTCTGGGATGAGCTATTATGTGTAAATTGCATAATATTTTCTCTTTTTTGATAGAAAGTGGAAGAAGAAAAGGACTGAGGTTAAAAGCTGTATTCAGTACCAGAAGCATATAGAAATGCATATGGAAATGCTATTTCAATATTAACTTTGGAGAGGCTATCAGCATTCTACATTCAGTCCTGAGATTTTGTTACACTGTTAAATAATTAATTGCGTATATACACACCTTTAAAAGGACTTTTGCAATCAAAACCTCTGTAACTCCATTCAAACACACCTATTGTCTCTTCAAAATTTGTTTGGTTTTCCTCTCTGAGGTGAAGTGCAAAATTGGATCCAGCTTTTCTGAAACACTGCAGCAAATCTCTTTCCCAGCTTACCTCAAAACTTCTTTAATCTTCCTTACCCTCCCTTCCTTTCCAAATCTCTTTCAGAGAGGTTTTTTTTTTTTCATCTTCTCAACATGATGGGGACACAAAAGCTCAATTTGGGGACCTAAATTAGAAGTTGGTAGCCTAGGTGTCTCACTTACCAAGAGAAAACAGCAGAGAACTCCAGAGGGTAATGCAAATCTCTAAATAAGGCTGTAAATTAGTTGGTTAACCTAATTAGTTAACCTAAATCTAAGTTTGGTTCTGTAAGTAAATACTCTACCCTGGTGACTCCCTGATTTGTGGCTGAATGCAAAATTCTATGACGACTTATGGAGCAAACTTTCAACTACTTTGTTCTTTTTGATGCTCATAATTTACAGTTCACAGGCAGGTTTCTATTCATGTCATGTGCACAATAGGAGTTATATGAAAAATAACTGGAAGCATAATGCAATTTAGGACTTTAAAACTTCCTTTAGATCAGAACTAAAATGAGTAAAATCTTTAAACATTATCACTAATTCCTTTTCTGTTGTCTGCATCACTTTATCTATTTTGCTTTCACCAAAATAAACAGTTTTTGTTTCCTAAGTCTGTTGCTATGCTATTATTTAATGAAAAAATGAGATCTAGGCTGGAGTATCATAGTACTTACAAAGTAGGATTGCTCATTAGTGAAATAATTGTCCTGATAATTTGCAAAACCTTTGTCTGTAGTCTACGTACACCACTAGCTTAACTAAGCTTGATTCTTTATTCAGCAAGTTACATATTTTCAACTGTAGAAAGACACAGCGATCAAGTAAACTAACCACTTGACTTAGAGCCAGTAATTTTTGCACCGAATCCATTATTTTCCATTTAAGCTACAGTGTGTCTTTTGGAAAGATAATTCTGATGTAAAGATTTCAAATAAAGGAAAATCCACTCCACTACCTCCATGTGCTGTGTCACTGGTTAAACAGAAAGTCTTTCTCACCACAATGATTCTTTATTTTCTAAACTGGATGCATCTTGTCCCTCAGAAAGTATAATTTAGTGATTACTGGGGGAAACCTGCATTTCCTTTCAGTTGATTGTGTATACTTTTTTCCCAAAGTTAGGCTTACTTAAAAAAATCTCACATATATAGTATATAATTCCAACCAATTGCCAGCCGTTGCTATTCTAGTTAATTCTGATACTATTTAAGTGAACCTGTCACTCCTACGCTGTATTATTGTAATAGATCACCAGCATGAGGCTGGCAGACGTGTCAGTTCCCAAGATGGAGTAGTCTCATAAGTCTTAGTAAAAAGAAAAAAATTAAAGGAGACGTTACTTGAGAGTTTGGGGCCAATATTAATTAGCTGTATAGAGCTATAACAATTCTTTTCAAAATTAAAAACTCTTTTAAAGCAGTAAGTGTTGCCTGGAGCAGCCTGAGCTCTGAGTCCACTCTCTGATTCGATACTAACACTGGACAACTTCCCACCACTGCAGATGGGATGAGGAAGCGTGTTGTGCTCCCCCAGTGCCTGGTGAACTGGTGTTTTTCAGGAGATTATGAAACTACAGTGTAAGTGCCACCTACTGATAAGGCACCATGGCTCCTTGTTACCCACTGAGCACGTCACCCAAGACCAGTCACTGGCAAGCGGATGTCACCTGCACAACCCTGTTATCTTCAGTGGATGCTGGAAGTCTCAATGTGCCACGTATGCAAAAAAGCAGCTGTCATCCTTGATGACTATTAGGAATAATTGCCAAGTTTTCTTATTCTTTCTACGCACAGGACGCTAAGTTCCCTATTCTTTCAAGTAACCACTGGAGAAATGCCACGGTGGCAATGTCTTGCCTCTGTGAACCAAAACAACAGTTTCTATGCCCAGTCCATCTTCATTCTGGAACTCGAGCTCTATAATTTCCAGCATAGGTTTCACTAAAATGATATTTTCTGCTGGTTGAATTCAGTGACAAATTTTACTGATGCACAAGACAATGTGATCTTATATCTCTTCTAGTTTATCTATATGGTCTATCAGGCTGTCTGTAAAAGCTATTTGCTTGTATGGTCCCTGTCACTGCAGTGTTGTCAGTAGAAAAATTGAGGGCAGAATTTCTTTTACTGTTGGAACTTAGCTAACATAGGATAATGCAGAAGTCACGCTAAAACCCCACCAATATTCTCTGAAATGTGCTGGTGCTTTATTGCTGACTGAAGGAATGACAATTTTCTCCTGTCCCCTGAGTAAGCAGATGGGACTCTGAATACTGAAAGGAATGGATTACTTTGATTTAAAAGAGACTTTAGTGAATAAAAAGGTATTACAGCACAGCTTCATGGAGCTCCAAGCTGAAAGGAGGGGGAAGAATGTGGTTGTCGTATGAATATTTCTGAGTTATACGACCCTTTAGGCAGTGCTAATAGGGAGGAAAATGGGTAGAGTTCCCTTTTGTGCATCTCTTTCAGAATAAGAAATGCAAAGGCAGTGCAGCATCTCTCTCATGGCAAAGCCTCGGTGGTGGTTACACAGTTAAGGAGAGAAATGCTGTTTACAGCACTGAATTATTTCATCTAGTTTAACCTCATGGTATCTGCTGGTGTGAATGTTTTATTACAGCTGTTAAGACTACAATAACTTCCTTTCTCCCCAGCCTCATTATTGTTTGAGAGATGTGGTGGGAGGAAATATGAACTGAAACAATCTTGTTTTCATGCTTTTCACATGACACAAGTGCTGTTGCACAAGGTCACTGGCTGGTGGAAAGATTGCTGCCATTTTTAAACAACTGGTATTGTCTTCAGTATCAGAGGGTAGAGGTTTTTCTCTCTCACTGCAGTAATATTTGAATTAATTTGCCACAGAAGGTAGTAATCCAGGAAGCCTCCCTACTTTCTGATATTGTCTTCAATATCAGTTGTCAGGTGTCTCTTTTGTTATGATAATCTACATAGGAGGTCAGCTGGCTGCTTTTGCTGTGGTTTAATGACAGAAGGAAAAAGCAGCATCTGGTCTTTTCTGCTGGGGGTGTGCTGCGGTGAGTCCTGACAAGTAGGTCCCGTCAACAACCTCGCACGGCTGCCCAGCAGATCCACCCCCAACTGAGCTGGGGAGTGGTTATTCTTAGGGACGGCACGCTCGGGCTCACTTGTTGGATGTTATTCAGGCAGGAGCACACCCAGGTCTCACTCTGGTACGGAGCTGGGACACGGCTGGCGTGTGCCAGGAGCTCCTGGCTTCCCTGTTCTGCATATAGTCAAGAAACCTGTGATCAGATGAGAAATGTGTTTGTTCCTTAGAAGACAAGAAAAACTGAGAGGATTTTGTGTGTGTATTTCTCTGTCCTATTTTGCTTTTAAACTTTCCTTTTAAATGGTTAATTTATATTGTATAACATGACTCATTCACTTCTTTAGTGCAAGGTTGGACCATCTGATTATCAAGCTTACTGGTATGTGGGACTCTAGTTCCCTGAGGGTCTTCATCTGCCAATAATCTTAATTGCAGTTTGCTATAATTGACATCTTATCTATTTCCTCTCCTTCTTTCCACTTAGAAAATTCAAAATGCTGACAAGCTAGCTCTGGTATTTGGTGAATGTGATAATTAAGGAGGGATTGGCAACCACTTCATCATCAAACTATGTTTTGTTTTTAATTAAAACTGCATTTAAGCTTTTGATAAGCTATAAAATAAATCTTAACCATAACCAGACCTAAAGCTTTGGCTCCCAATTTACAGCTGGTATAAATGGATGTCAACAGAAGGTAACCTTTCTCTGTTGATTTATATCAATCAGCTGAAAATGGGATTCATTGATCTTTTCTCAGAACTTCCCGGAAAATTATGTCCTTCCTCAAAGATTCTGAAGGAGTAAAAAATGACCCATTAAATACACTTTGGCCTTGGTGTTGCAGTTTGGTCAGATTCTATAGAAATTGTTATATTTCAACTTTTACAATCTAAAATTGATAGACATAATTTAGCTCTAATCTACAGATAGCTTAACAAAAAAAAAAAAAAAACATTTAAAAGGGGGAAAAATACAAAACAAAATCATTAATTATTAATGATTATAATTATACCAACAAAGCTGAGTGTTGATACAGTTTTGGCAAATACTAATTTCTAAAGTTCAATTGAGTATTATAAATTTTGTGTGGCTGCATCTTTGGTGAAAAAAATTAAAGTGGTTGGTTGTCCTCCTTCACAAATATGTAGCAGGAAACAGTACAATTCTGATGGCACTTTGGAGCACCATGAAATAGATCCTTCCTCATCTTGGAAAGTTTGTAGGGGAAGAGTCCTTTTCTTTCCCCCTAAAAGTCCCTATCCAGCAGGTTCTGTCCTTCCTACTTTCTGAGCTAGGCTGAGCAGCTGTCTGGCCCTGACAGTATTTCTAAGGATTTGGGGGCAGAAAATAAACCAATAGTAGAACATTTGGGCTTAGTTATTGTGCTGAATCAGCAGCTTTTGAGACACAGGCTGGGACAAGTCTCTCTCTAAGGCACTCCTGCTCTCATCCTCCTACCCCTTTTGTGGCAAATGTCATCCTGGTAAACCTTCTTTCACAGTTAAATATTTATGCTATTTCTAAACTCTGTAGTCTAGAAGAAAAGTGAACACCTTATTCTTCTGTGAGTTGTAGTTGATCTAGCTCTTAAATCAATGATGTCTTGGTTGTGCCAGCCTCTGCTGGCAGTTGAACCTTTGTGCCAATCATTTGGAACAGCACGCCGGCTATTGATTTATTACTCCTCTTTGCTTCACTGCTAATTCACACAAACTAGCACTGAAGATATAGTCCAAAGAAATACGCTTTGAAATTGCGTGGTAGAGATTTGTACAAAGCCAAACAAAAGGAAGAGGTGCTTCAGCCTATGCCTAGTTAGACCAGAACTCCTTGCCTAGTTAGACCACACTCCTTGAGCCTGTGTTGCTTCATGGAAGAAAAGAACAGTGAGAGTTATTAAACATAGAGAAGTTGCCTTTAGTGAACTAGAGGAAATCTCTATTTCCTCTAATGAAGCTTGGAAGGATATTTGCGTATTCTGCTTTATACTTTTTCCTAGGCTTCTGCATTCAGGCATTCTTGCAGGTTCCTTAAACCCTGGTGGTTCCCTGTGGAGTTAGCAGTAGTCAAGCAAAAAGTAAGGAATACAACCGGGAATGGTCAGGGAAATAGTATTTCGGTAAAGGGTTCTTTACAAGGAGGATGGAAGCTCCCAAAGAATTCTGGAAAAAAAAAAAAATCTTGGAAAAAGCACCTGCAGAGGTTTCTGTTAGAGGGATGCGGTCACAGAAGCAAAGCTTACATGCAGACAACTCCGGATGGACAAACTTACAGCAAAGCCTGCAAGCTGGGGCTTAGCGGTCGTGATTGGCCTAGGGGGAGCTTACGAGTTTTCCCCTCAAATGGGAGAGAGGTGGATACATCATCCAGCATCGGTGTCAGTCTTTCAAGAGCACACTGAACATCTTGCACAGTACTGGTGGAGGTTATTGTCTGTGTCATCACAAAACCCTCCGTTAAGCATGCTGTGAAGAAGTCATGGTAGATCACTGCACCAAACTGACTTTGAGTTTTTTTGTGGTCGTATGCACTAATGTTACAGCAACAGATAAAATCCCGCAGATGTCTGAAGGAGAGGAATGCAAAGGAGGAATACAGAGGTTGGGTGTGGGGGTGGGGAATAAAGAGGGAGCTGGCTCACCAGCAGCTAAATTCTGACATTACCCTGAGAAGGGATGGGCTTTGCTTCTTTTCAGAGAAGGGAGGGTTGCTTTTCTTCACAGGGGAGTAGAGAAGAGAAAAGTAGTATTTTTAGAGAATGTTAAGGAAATTGCAAGCTTGTGCTTAAGGGAAACTTAAGTTTAATCCATAAGCATGCCTTCTTATTGTAGAAAGGAATGTTTGGGTATGAGAAGAGGGATCTGTGCCACCTCACGGTGGTTCATGTAGTAAAGGGGCTTGTGTGTATGCATGTGTTTACATGTATTGCTTATGTACTGTGTATATACATATATATAAAAATACATATGCTTGTATATGCATTGTATTGCACTTCATACAGAAAATCAAATGGCATGAGAAAATATTGAAGATGGATTGGATCTGAGATGAGAATTGGTGGCTTGTCTCTGACATGAGCTATGCAACAGGCTTGAGAGGAAGGTCAAGGCACGCAGCCATTGGCAGGAAGAGGATTGTGTTCCTCCATCATGCAAAGGCTTGCCCAATCTGCTGAAAAATGGAGACTTGATAAGCCTTCAGGGATAAAGTTTAACATCCCTTCCTACATTTCTATTTTTTGTGATGACATTCCTGATTATTACTGCAAACAATGGTTACTTGGTATTTAAATGCTTTATCCTGCAGTCTGATTTGGAGATGCTTTCAGTGCAATGCTTGATGAGGCTGGCAAAATGAGAATAACCAGTCATTGATAAGGGAGGGTCAGAGAGACACGACATGGCTGTCTTTTAAAATGGGAAAATTCTTGCTAGTTTCTACAGATGAAAACACATGCTCTGTAACCATAGAAACATGATGGGCCAAGGATAATGCTGAACTTCTGATTAATTTCTTTTGTTTAGAATAAAATGCTGTTTGGAAGAAGAGTTATAGTGTAGATAAGGTGAAGTAATAACAGTGCTTTGCTTTCTGCACTTCCTTCCCCTCTTAGGTCTTGGAATACTTTAGATAACTCATATTATTCCATTTTACAGGAAGGGAAACAGAGACCCAGGGAAGAAAAGCTGATTTCCCCAAAGTCACATTGCAGAACCAGGCATAAAACCCAACTCTTCTCAGGTTAATTGAATTAGCAGAAAGAACTAAAGTGCTTGCAAGCAGCTTTTTTTGTGATCCAGCAGAAGTTACATGAGATGTGAGACGTGCTGCACTCAGTCTTGCTTTTTGGCTACATCTATACGATGGGAGATGTGTTATACACATCTGAACTAGCAGCTCTCATATATCCAAACTCTGAACAACTGCTTTGATTTCTTGCCTAAGTTATGGGCTTCATTTTCTGCCTCTATGACTCCTTTGCTTTTGATGTCAAGCATATATAGATATACCTGGGCTAACCTGATGTTCCTACCCTGCTGCAGTCACACCATTAACAGCATGGAGATGGAGCTTGAATCTTCCGCTCTGTCCATGACACCAAAAGACATGCTATAAAATCCGAACATGCAAACTTCCAATAGTGTTTTGGGTAGTAACTCCTAAATACTCACTGAGGATTTAGGATAATACTCCACTCTCCCATACAAGTAATAAACTCCATTGACTTTTTTTGGTATGAATGAGGACAAAATTTGTCAATAGAAAATTGACAAGATAACAGGAACACAGTGAGTTAGTCTGAGCAAGAAGGGGAGGTTTGTAGAAAGCTGGCCAGTCTTGCTAACTGTCAGTTGTCTTACAGGTTGATGTGAAGCAAAAGTCTCATCAGCATGAAAAAATAGATGTCAAACTTAGTGAACAGTGGAGATCATATACTGCAATGGCAGAAAATAAACAGAACACAAATGTGTTGCCTGGAATTATTTGCCAGGAATTTGATCTGTATTCAGTTTCTGAAAATACCAGCAGTGCAGAGGCATCTTGTTCCTAAGCCCGTAATAATTGCCCTTAATCTGTGCAAGAAATTCTTTCTGTGAAAGAAAATTTTGATCAATGTAAGAGCGTAAACAGCCCCCCTCCCAAGATGAAAGAATCTGTACATATGTATAAATATTAAGGGTACCCACCAGGCACCCACAGGCATGACACGGGATAAGATAATTTGTAATTAATGATATGGCAATTACAGAAGTAAACAACATGCTTAGATCCCACAGTAAGTAGCCCTTCAGTCAATGAAGGAACTAATTTTTATGCATTCAGGTTAGAAATGAGGCTTTTTTCTTTGGAATCCCTTTTGATTTTGATGCAGGGTAATTCATATAAAATTGTGTCCTGTGGAGGCATTCATAAAGCCGAAGGACATATTTACAGAAAAAAAAAAATAATCTAAACTTCCATATAGCCACAGGGAATACATTTTTATCTCTACTCTATAGGAATCTCTTGAGGGCCTTATGCAGTAAGGTTGAGATCAAACCATTTAAACCCTGACAAATCAAATATTGCAACACTGTAAAATTAGGCACTAACCCCGTTAGGATAACTTGGAGGGTCAAACTAGGGCCACTATATTCCTTGTAATGTGGTCAGGGAAAAGGGTTAAGTTTCTTTATAAAAATGATTCAATGATGAGTGACTCTAGGCATCTGGCTGTCTTAGCTGGGTCTACAGAAAATCCCTTTGCAAGGGAGCTGCTTGGAGATAATAAATAGAGGAATGAGCACAGGCAGTATCTGAATTCCTGTTTCTCCTTAGCAAAAGCAAGAACTGGGTCTGCTCATAGGATGCTTCCATCCACTTGGTAGTATTTTGTAGCGTGATGGTTGCATCATTCTTGTGGGGGATATGGCTTTGAATCCCATCAAATTAGGGAGGGAATTAAACCCTGATCTTGCTTTCCTGGATGGTAGCACTTGGCAAGATCCAACTGTACGAATCACTGCCACCCCTTCATTTGCTGTGAGTCTGAGAGATAACAGCTGTGCCTTGCGTAGGACTTGGTGCTGTCAGTGACCAGGGAGTCTCTATGAGATTAAGGTCAGGTGCCAAAGGCAAGAGAACTTTCAGGGCCAAAATAAAAGCACCTGGTGAATTTTAGATTCAGCAGCAGCTCACTTTGGATCATTTGATCTTAAGTAGTGGATTATGCCTTTTGGCCATTTTAAACACTATCCTGCAGGGGTGGTTTTTTTTGTGTCTTATACTTAACCTCTGTGGTTTTGTTACTGCTTTGTCAGATTCTCTTGAAGTGTTACTATTGCTGAAGTAATTAATAGCTCAAAAATCAAACAGAATTTAAAACATTTTTGTCATATCCAGTCTTTAAGTGGAGATCAGGGGTGTCAGCACATTTGGATTATATGTAATGCGCTCTGCTTTTCTTTTGGTGCTGGTTTTAAACAGCTGGATTCTGCATCTCAGAAGCAGAATTATTATTTTTTAAAACTATGTATGCCTGTCACACTCTTTTTGAAATGCTAATGGCAGTAGAACTGAAAACTCATTTTCTATTCTGACAGGCAAATGATTAAATCAGCCTGTCTATCCCTCTTCAGCCTGTTTGAGCTGTCCAGTAGCCATGATGCTTTGGTAATGAAATCAGATTTCAGAGGAGACTTCTGATCATGGGGGAGATTTCCTTTGTACAGACACACATGCGAACCTTTATACAGAAAAAAGAATTGGCTCTGGAGTACTGAATGTAGCAAAGTAGGAGGCTGATTAAGTCCTCTGTGATAAAAGAGTTAAACTTCTGTAAATGGAGTGTTGTTTATTTTCTGCCAGGCATGAAAATATCACTCAGTGTATTTTCTTTGTCAGGCGTGTGAACATATATCTCCCTGTGTACATCAGATACTCAGTCCACTCTGACCCAGGATTTTGGCTCAAAGGCCACATTTCCTCAGGATAGTAAACCTTTTCTATTGCTTTCTAAGAGGCTTTCCTTGCTTTTGTGTAATGCCTGGAGTTTTGGCAACAGTTCTTGAAAACAAATCCAAATTTTAATGAGGAACATAGGTAGCTGATACAAAATTTCAAATAGAATATTGAAAAATAAATTGTTTTGAAAGAATACGAGTGAGTTTAACCTATACATTGCTGCATGAGACCATTTAAATTCTGAAAATAACTCCAGAACTAGACTTTGAATTGTGCCAGAGCAGGGAATTTCCCCTCCTGTGAAGATGCTGCAAGGGGAAAGAAGGAGCTTGTTTAGAAAACTAAATCTCTAGTCCCTTTCAATGTCAAGAGTAACTGTCCCTTGAAAATGTAAATTAATTTAAGGTAGTTGCTATAAGTCTAGAAATGATCGGCAACAAGGTAAGTTTGTGTGAAGGTATATGTGTAGGAGGCAGGCAGAAAGGGGGCAACAAGATAAAATTCATATTCAGAAACTGAGATCTGGAGGGGGACAATTAGACTAATTGAAGTTCTGACTCTCCCCCGTCATTCTCCCCTCATCTTACTCAGTGCAAGCCCACAAAGAATTCTCAAGCTCTATAAAAAAAGTAAGACTTCTAGTACAAAAGACAAAAAATTTGAGTGTGCCAGGGAAAGAGTGCAGAAGAGCACAAGTACATTTCCAGTGTCATGTTAACCTCTTGTCAACTCAGTTTACTTGGCATATATCGCTTGGAAATATAAGTAACTATATTTTAAACACAAGGTTTTTTATTCTGTTTAAAACTATAGACCAGTAAGTATTTCTATGCATTTCGTATAGATTAACAGAATAAGGAGAGCTATGCTTTAGTTGGAAATTTATAGGATTAATCTTTTTATAGCACAAAGCTCGATATCTCAGCCGTGGCACTGATAATTTTCTACAGAAATTTTTTGCAGGAAGCATTTCAGCCTGGTGAATTATTTTGCACAGATTTTTAGCTGCCTGAAATTTCTCTTCAGTTGTGTGTCCTTATAGCTTGCAAATGTACGAAGTCTCACCTCTGGAGTATTTAGCGACTGGTGCATCATGCTTCCTCCAGCCCATCAGTGCCTTCATTTTCTAGTGCATTGGCTAGTTTCATATAACTTTTCACAGTAAAAGGAGAACTCATTAAAATTTTTTTTATTGTTTGTGGCAGTCTGCTACCTAATTTCGTCAGCCTTGATTGTTCTGTCTACCTTGTTAACCCAAGCAGGATATGGCCAATTTTTTCTCCTCTTTCATATGAGTTCTTAACTGTAAATATCAGTAAGGAGAGCATATTTAGCGGGTTCAGTTTTCCTCTGAAATTCTAAAACTCAAAAAATATATATGTAAAATGAATCTATGTTACAACTCTCTTCTTGATTTCAGATCTGTTAAGTCAATTTGATGTTTAATACTTTTAAAAAGAGCACTATTATGAAGCAAGGCAAGAGCTTCAAAGCTATTATGATAGCATCCATAATCATGGGGCAATTTCAGTTTGCTTACATTGGAAGCATTTTAGTACATTGGAAGTTCTAATAAAACTCTTGCATTTGTGATTAATCATATCTAGAGCTACATGAAGATCTAATCATTTCCCCAGACATGAGTAGGTAGTATACACAGCTGTGTTTACCCAGTACCATGGGTAAAGCGTGTACATGAGGGAGAGACATTTTGAACCATCAATCTGAGAAAGACATCATCATCTTGGTCATATATGTTTTCAAAATAAAACAAACAAGCTTGAGAAATCATCTGTGTTTACTTAAGTGCCCCAACCTTAGACCTCTAAGCCTAAGGTAGATATGCTAGGTGCCTTAACCATCTACATGGGCAAATATGTGAGCAGAGCAATTCAGCTTATTCTGAGATACATCTCTAGTATAAGCCTGGTAAACCGTCAACAGGAGGTGACTCTTTTTATCCCTCAAGTAGAAACGGAGCACAACATCAGCTAAGGCTTAGGCATCTAACTTTGAGATATCACAAATAAATGAAATAAACTTTACACCTATTGAACAGATTTATGAAAACTGATTTTTACATCTGGGTCTCTGATATACAATACCTCTTCCAAATGTAGATCTTCAGAGGGTTTTCTGAAGATCAGCAGGGGAATTAATCTTTAGTATCTTAGTGCATGGGTGGTTTAAATTGCCATCTACTGGAGTATAAGTTTTTAAATTTAGAAGTGATAAAGACATAAATTGTCAAGGTATTAGTGATCTGTCTGGCATTCCTATTCTTACTCTGTTTGTCCTTTAGCTTATTTTTGAGAAAAAAGTACTGCCAAACTTTTCTTTCCATTTTTCCAGGAAGTAAGCTTTTCATCCCAAGAAAGTTTTTGTGATACCGGAAGAATTTCCTTTCCAAGCTCAAGAGAAATACTTGACATCTTGAAAGCTTTTGGCACAATGGTGATCATATTTGTATTTTTTAGTTTGTTTGTGGCAATCAAAAGGTAGTGTTCCAATTGGCTCTGAATAGTTTTTAGATATTGGTCCATTTTTAACATTTCTCTTGTTAGCTTAAATTATGAAGCTAAATATAATTGCAAACTGGGAAACTGGAATTTGTATTTTTAAAAAAGAAATTAGATCAAAAAATGTCAATACTGCTCCTTTTCAATGTTTCAATTTAAATAAACTGTTATTTTTCTGAAAACAAAACATAGCATCCCCAAAATACCCAACCAGTTTTACTGACTGTCTTGTTTTCCAGTAAACAGGTGTGTGACATTCTATTCTGAGCCGGAGGTAACAAGAAAGCTCTGTCCTACTCCCCCATCCTTGACTGTCCAAACAAAGGTTGTGTGATAGTAACGGACACCAACTCTTTACATGATGTCAGTGTACCCTGTGAGGATATACTGCCTGCTAATGGAAGACAGAAACGGAAAGTAGAGGAGAAAACGATAATAAAAAGATCTCACTAGATGCAGAAATGGAATCACACAGCAGAAATGCATGGAGATCAAGGATCTTACAATGAGTCAGACACAAATTCGTTACTTTCCTAACTGCAAGTTGTTGCTTCTCCCATTCTTAAATAAGCAGATAAACACAGCAGATTTAGAGGAGCCATAAATAAAGGATAAATATAAATTAATCTAGCTAGGCTTCATTAGATAGGCAAAGAGACAGGTTGTCTTATAAAGTCTTTGATTTCCTGAGATTTTTATAGGCAAAATCTAATTAAGAAGTAACACTGAGAGGGTGGTCAGTCACTGGAACAGGCTGCCCAGGGAAGTGGTCACGGCACCAAGCCTGTCAGAGTTCAAGGAGCGTCTGGACGATGCTCTTTTAGTCATATGGTTTAGTTTTAGATAGTCCTGCAAGGAGCAGGGAGTTGGACTTGATGATCCTTGTGGGTCCCTTCCAACTCAAGATATTCTATGATTCTATGCATTGGAGGCATTGATAGCTGTGGATTGAACTATGGTCTCATGGATATCCAAGACAAATCTGGAATGTGTTTTTCATGGCCTCATGCTTGTACCCCACTGTACAACCTTAGGTTATCTAACAGCTTGACCCTTAGAGAGAAATTAATTTGATCCCTTATATACTATTCTGTAGGAAGTTTGCAACAGTGATAAAGGCTTTATAAATGAAGTTAGAGATATGCAGATGAGATAGACCAGGTTTAACTTTAGTGTGTGCAGTAAGACATTTTCAAGGGCAGAAATAATAGTGTTTAAGCAATATCTGTGATTACATATGCTGAGAGAAAAAGGATAAAGACCTGACAGGGAAAATATTCGTGAATACTCTTATCATCAATTGACTCTTATCAGTCAAAGCAAAGGTTATGCACAGTGTCTTTGCAGTGATGAGTAGATGACATTAACCTTGCAAAAATAGGCCCCTACCCTAAAGCTAGCTTAGTATATTCAGGCTCAGATCTCATTTCGGGACAAGTATCATTCAGGGAAAGAAAAATATCTTCAGAACACAAATATCACTTGCTAGTATTCCACAGGGGAGCAATACCTTCTTTAGTTCAGTAATCAGGGTAATTTCCTCCCTCTTATGTCCTTACAAATTTTAGAAGAGCAAAAACTGTAAGCAACCTGGAAAACTCCCAAAACAAAAGAATGTCTGCAAAACTCCTTTGCTATTTGTTTCCTGGCTTATGTGAATTTTGAGGTTTGGTAATCATTAACAAAGGTTAAGTATGTTTTTGTTACTTAGCAACCATGATTAATTTTTAAAAGTTTTGTTTCAAATTTTATCATGTATCATGTTTTTCTCTGCTCCTTTTCTCCTCACTGGAATTCAAACTCAAGAAAGTTTGAATGCCGCCAGACATCTGAACTCACAATCTTTGCACCTACCTGCTTGCAATACACACGGAAAATAAGAACTAAAATACAAACCAGAACAAGAAAGCCATTCCTATCTCATCTACATGAGGATCTATTCTTAGCTAGTTTTCAGTTGCACTGTGATGGCTTAGGCAGAGAAAATAACCTAGAGCAAATCACAAGGGTATTTTTAGTCTTTGTTTTCTTTATTTTCCTTTTCAGTGTTTTGGTTGTGGTGGAGCTTTGTGCTTTATCAGTTTCAACATAAAAATGGAAGCCTGAAATGAGTGGTATTTTCAAAATTAATTCTGAAAAGTGTGATTAATTTGGGAATTAGTTAAAATATTCATCCCGCTGCGTTTAGCTTATGCTTATGTATATTTTAACTTCAGACGAATATTTAACCTTGTGCAATAGGAACTATAAAGCTTGTTCACTCAAAAGCTTACCTGTTTTTTACAACTGTGTCAGTTAGGGCAATAAAAAATGCTACTTATCTCTAAAACCTTTGCTTTGCTTTCCCATTTTACAATATTAAGTTGACATCCTAGCTTAGCTAAAATCAGTGGGAACTTTCCTATCAAGTTTCCTGGGGTCAAGATTTTATTCTAAGTGAAAAAACAAAGGCAATTCTAAAATAAAGCATACCCTGAAGATAAGAAGTAGCCAGATCACAGCTGCTAAGCTCTTGTTTCTCCCTGGAAGCTGTGGAGCACAGCACGCACGTGAACTGCCGAGGCCTCCAGCTGCCCATTGAGCTCTGCTCTTGGGAGCTGGTAGAGCAGAAGTTACCTGGAAGTCGGCAGTTCTCATTGTTTGCCCTTTTTAACATCAGTGGTGTTCAGCAATCATTGTGAATGCCGTATGGTACAAGCCATTGCAAATGTACTGATGTAGTGAAACGGATGCTTATTTTGGAATTTTTTCTGTGGTTGTAACACACCTATTTCTGCTCATAGCAATGAGGTGAGCCTGAAGAAACACTGGAAGCCAGGGAGCACGATTGCTTCACTGCCTTGGTATATGCCCTGAGTCTTGGTCCATGCTGGAATGTATTGTTCTAATTAGAGCAAAGATGAAATTTCAGACTCTCAGGCAGCCAACACAGAGATGGATTCCACTTAATCAGGGCAAACAAAGCAGCCTGTTTCAAACCGCTGTAGATATCTGGAAAGCTTTGGAACAGTGAGTTTATATTCACAGGATGAGGAATATAAAGAAAGGTAGAACTAGAAGGACAGGAGGAACTTTTGCCAAACACCTTTTATTTCCCTCTCTTTGAGAGAAGGTTTCTGTTCTTACTCAGTCTCCTATAAACAACAAGGGAAACTGCCTGAGCCTGACATCACGGGAAGCAATGGTGAAAATCAACAAATATTGGTGTAGGTAGAGAAGAGTGGATGTCTTGGCCTCTACCCAAAGCATTCAAGGGCCTAATTCTGGCCTGAATGATTATGTCTTCAACCTTCCCACTCTACAAATAGCTTCTAACTCTCCACCCCACCATGGTTCAGAGCAAAGATAGTGTGATTGTTTTTCAAAGGGAAAAATCCTAGATGAAGCTCCGTGCACAGGCACAGAGAAGAAGAAGCAGCAGCCTCCAGAAGAACGCTAGCTTGGGGCAGCCAGCCTCCTGCTGCCTCCCAGCCACAGCCCTTTCGGCAGTAGCCCGCAGAGGCACTGCCAGCGTGCAAGCCTGCTTGCTCTGCAGAGATGCGTATGCCTCACCTCTGTGTTCTTGAAGACCAGCTGCTGCCCTGCCTCTGCTCAAAGCCTGGGAAGCTTTAGGCAGGCGTTCACACTTCTCATCCCTCCTTGAACAGGACTTTACCTCCAGGAGAACAGAGAAATATCTAGGGGGTGGGACATGTACATGGGAGGTTCTTGCTTAATTCCAGGAGCGTTCCACAGATATGTCCCCAGATGAGTATCAACTTGCAGCATAAGCCACTCTGGTTTGTCCATCAGTGTTTTTATCCAAGTACTCCTTTGCATGGCCTTTAGGTTATTCAGACCCAGAAAACCGACTTCATACTTTTAATGTGCTCGTGTTTTTCTTCTACACAAAAAATAATGACATTTTCTAGATTTAATCACCAGATCAAGTGCATTTTCCAGAGTTTCCCAAATTTACTTTCAGAAATAGCAACTGACATTTCCTTAAAAAAAAATAATAAGGGGGGAGGAGAAAGAAAACCATCCCTGAGCTGACAGAATGCAACAGTAGGAGGCAAGCATTCAGCTGGCAGTTACTTACTTCCTGGCATGCAATTTTAATTAAGGAGTCAGCATGTCTGCTACACAAGCCCACAGGAGGCAGTAACTAAAAATGACTGGGAAAATATCCAGGATAAAAAGGTAGGAGAAAGAAACAATGACACTGTATTTCAGGAAGCTAATTGAATATGTTCATCCCTACTTTTCTCTAGATAAGACCTATTACCAAAGGAAAAGCAAGCACAAATTGCTGTATCACAGAATGCACAGGAATATCTATTTTGCAGTATGTAGTCAGAGATTTGCTATTGATCCAAGATAATTCCAAGACAGCATCTTTTTTTTTCAGGTAGGTATGCATTTGCACCAGTTTCCAGATCTGTGCAATAAGGTTTTTTCTTTCTTTTTATGCTAGGGACATTGCATTCACAGCAATTATGCCTTTCACTAAGCAGTTAAACTGCCCAGTGCATAAGAAGCAGAAATGACCTGCTCAGGAATCATGTTCTGAGATATCGATTCATATTTTTAAACCAAAGCCAGGCCAGGAATCTTTTTTTCCTTAGACCATAGCTGTAGTGATTACCTAGCTAAGTCAGTCAGCAAGTAGATTGCTTTAAATCACATCCTGTAATTTTTCATAAATAAATACTTTTTTTTCCCCTGGTATGATGATTTTTTCTTCTTCTCACAGAGCCAATCATCAGGACATAGGGGATGATTCATATCCTGTACTTTCAACAACCATTATTAATCATACAAATATCTTTCCAAAGAGGTACTGTGAAATCCTGCATCGAAATCTCATTGTTGGCTCTTATTTTCTCCACTGGTAAATATTCAAATGTAACACTGAGGAATAAAAAGGACGGAGCTCACGCACCTGCCTTGTTTTATATCTATACACATCAATCTGAAAGGGCTGGGACTAAAAATAATTTGTGAAAGAAAAGCAAATTAATATGATATGACTTAAAATTAGAGCCACAGGTTCTGTGGAGAAAAGAACTGGTCAGCTAATCTCAGTCTTTCCGTCTTTCCGTCACTTTCACTTATTAAGATCTCTTCGGCTAGCAGGCACATAATTTATGCTTATGGTTAAATAAATTGCTGGGTGAATGTTAGAGAAGTACAATGAAGTCAGATGACAGAATCAAAAAATCTTTCAAACTTTTTTTTGTTTTTTATAAGTGCTATTTAATGGGCTCATTATGGGTTGAAATATTGTGTCTGAGAGAATGTAACTTGGGATGAAACACTGAACAATCAGTAATGACTTTCTCCCTCCTTCTGCTGAATTGCCTTTATGAATTGGGATTGGTGGGATAGTGTTCAGAGCAAGCTGGGTCCACGGTGTGACTTATGTGAGGCTGTACACACCTTTGTTCTCTTTCTCCGCAGTCCTGGAGACCATATCAAAAAGATTCTAATGTCATTACTTAAAATTTTGATGTTTTGCTCATATGAACAAAATTCTTGAGAAAGTGTTTTTTTTTCCCCTTTTCTTTTTGTCATAAGATAACATACAGGGAGAAATTTTCTTTTGCTTTTACTGAGCAGAGGAGAAAATATCCTTGATTTTTTTTCTCATAACCCTGAGAAATCCAGACACTAATAGAATAGCCTGAAGATTTCTGTAATTTAAACCAACTGACAATGATCACCTCAAGAGCCATAGGCTCCCTGAAAATTGCCATAGTTTACTGACTTCTCCTACCTGTCTTAAACTACAAAATGCCCTAAAGGAATTACAAAAAGGGATGAATAAAGACCAGTAATAAGCGTTGTATCACTGCAGCATTGCCAGGAGAGTATTCGTAGCCAAAAACTGGAGAAGGCAATAACCAGTAGCTCTAGGGCTACAAAGCTCTGCTCCCAGACCACAGCCGTGCCTGTCAGTATGGATGGGTCAGGTCAGGCTCTGCACAGCCCTGCCACCCTCTGCAACCTGCCAGCGTCTGTGGGGAAATTTGAGTCGATGACATTTGCCACCAGGTTTAATCAGCTGATGTTTCTTGGCTTTTTGTGATAAATAGCTTGAGGGACTATTTTGAAGCAGGCTAAACTTTTAGCCATTTTACTGTTAAACATCTTAGCCGAAGCATCCTCTTGGCAGTGTCTCTCCCTTGCCTCTGGAAGGAGCCATTTCAGAGGGCTGAAGCTGCGCTCTGTAGGATAGCTGCTAAGTCAAACGAATCTTCTTCTGGGGGCATCTCTCTCTCCCTCTCAGCTGGAAAGGGACTCCAGGCAAGTGGATTAATTGAAACACCTGTACTGTAGATGGCTAAAATGTAGTAAGAAGAAATTCATGGAGAGAAAAACACCGCCCCATTTCAATGCCAGACTTTTAAATATCTCAGCTGCTACTTCAGCCCGTACTTTTGCTTGGCGAACTTCAGATTTTTCTTTCCTTTGAACAGCAACCATGGCTTTAAAGGTGAATTATTTATCTTGTACATGTAAAGAAGGGGACAATGACCAAAAAAGGCTACAAAACTGCTTTTAATAAACTCAGTTAAAAGCAATAGCATGCCTATAGTCTTTCTCTATCATTTTATATGAAGACATGAAAAGGGTTTTTAGATGAAATAAAGCCGCCTTCAGGCAGTTTTAATTTGCAACGGAAGAACCAATTCAACTGATCACAATATTGCAGACAGCATGGTTCCTGGCTGCATGGCAGGGACAATATTTTTATATGGATGAGCTGTTCTTGATTAATTTATTTGTGGTGGAAAGCTCAGGTAGGCCTCTGTAGGCATCAGAGCATGGTTGCACTGCGATTGTCTAAACACACGCTCACATACGTGCTCATTTGTTGCATTGAATTGCTAGCAGCTCACGGACAATGCTTCCTTCTGCTGAGGGCTACAGGAAGAAACCCAGGCCTTTTCAGGCCATGACCGGGACAGAGAAGAGGTCCTGTCCCCTCTCAGCTCCCAAGTGCTCCCCCCTGCTCTGCACACAGCATGTGCATAGAGGAGAAATGCTGGGAGAGGAAAAGAGCCCAGGTCTTGTGGTACCAGGAATGGGGAGAGGTGGATGAGAAAGAAAAGAAAATTTGGAGGATAGGAAGTGCATGAAACAAAAGCCGAGCGCTCTCTCTGAGCTGACGTTAGGAATCTGCGGGAGCCTGGGAGCAGGAAGAGCACCCGATTAAATGCGTCACTGGTGATGGACATCCAGCAGGGCTTGGAGAAGAGTTCCCAATAGTCTGTGTATATTGATTTTTTCTTTAAGGCATATCCACAATATTAATGAAATTGTAAGGAAAATACTCCTTGGCAAACACTAGCGTCCCTTTGGACTTTTCTAATGGAAAAGTGATTTGGACTTTTAAATTTATAAAATTTAAAGTGAATGTGCAAGAGCTATTTGTTCCTCTTCCAAATCTGGTGTCACCCTTATCTCCAGTTTGACTCTGCTAGAATCCCTTTTCAAGGATATTCCATGATTTTACACAAACTCCCCTGCTTATTTCAAATTGCTTTCCCAAACTCCCTACCATGAAAAATACTGTTTTTGGGGTATACAGCAGCAACTCATATCTGCCTCTGGACATAGGTAATTAAATATTTAAATATTAATTCAAGTTATTTTTGGTTTAGTGTATTGTTTGTAAAAAGTGTGTAAGCAGTGCAGAGACTGGCCAAGAACCGAAACAAAATCAAAACACACATGAGGGACATGGAGTCAAAGAAATGGGAAAACAGGAGAATAATTGCCTCTGGCCATCATTTTACAGGTTTTAGATAAGTTTTGAAAAAATATTAGCTCATTTTCCCCCCTACTTATGTAGCTACAGTCTCTGTGACTGTGAGGAAAGCAAAAACAACTGAGTGACATGGTCTTGGAGCTTAAAAATATCATCACTGCTACTGAATGATAATATCTCTTATTACAGGTACTTAGGCTTGGTTTTTTTAAAGCATTCGTCCTGTCAGGCAGCTAGATCCCCTACAGGACAGGTGGAATTTAAAGGAACAAATATCATAGTCTTCAGAGTAAATCTATACATAATAAATAGAAAGGAAAACACTTGGGTAGTTTCCCAAATATGATGAACAGATTAAGATACTCTTGGGTATATCCAATTTACATTATCTGTAAATTTTAACTATACAACTGCAGCATTAAAAGCTCAATGGACTTCATCTTGCCTGGTACCATTGGCTGCTATCCAGTAAAGCACTTACACATTGCTTAGTTTTAAGGACATGATGCCCTGGTTTCAAGCCAGAGTACCCTGCAGCATATTGGAACAAACCAGTGATAAGCAGTTTGACAAGCCCTGCAACAAATACTGTCCTGCTGCTTCTTAAAGACATCTATATGCAGTTGATTCAAAAATATTATTTTACCAAAATGTATTGAAGATACACCTAGATTATTCTTTTTTTCCCCATTTTTTCAGTGCTAAACACAGTTAGCAGAATTGTTGCTCTCTCTGCAGCATAACTTCCAGATAAAAAATAATTCACTTCTTTTGAATCTGTATTTGATAAAAAGAACAAAATAAAAGGGAGTGCTAATGTGCATTTCTGTGATGTCAATATTTCGATGCTGCTGTTGCTGAAATATAACCATAGCTTGTCAGATTAGGATTCCTGGAGATTCTGTCTGTGAATACATGCTTAGTTCTTCCACCTTGTTATGAACATGTTATTAGATTCTCACATCTGTCATTTGCTTACCATAAATGCCAGCAGTTGCTTTTTCTTCCCCCCCACCTTTTTTTGAAGTAAAAGGATACTTTTCTCATCCAGCTTCAACCAAAATGACTAGAATAACAACAAAAATGCACCCTACCACAGCATTTTAATTTATTTCCAGCAAAACTCACTATTTCCTTTAGGTGAACACAGAACAATGAAAGAGCCGTACTCTTTCCAACCACCATCCAACACATGGATGATAAGTGTTAGTGTTACATGTATTGAAGGGTAAACTCCTATCTCCAGAATCTTTAAGGGCAGACAAGACAGGTTGTTTGATCAGAAGTCACCTTTTGGCTTTAAGTCACATTAATAGTATTTCCATTCAGTGGCTGACCACGTAGCATAAACTTAAATTCTCAAAGAGCAGTAATTCTGGCACTATTCATTTAAACTACATTCGTTGAATAAACTGTAATTATTCACAAAACTCTATCTTAGTTGGCCACCAGTGAGACCCTTTCAGCCGGTTATTTTTACAACGGCCAAGTTATCTTGGTACTATGTCTTCAAGGGATGTTTCAAGAAGACAGTGTCTTAAATAAGTCACAACTCTTTCTTTTGATCTCCATATGCTAGCACGCCTGTCTGTGTGGGGGATTTGCCCTGATACCAGCTGGCATTGTGGGTCACAACAAAGGAAAAGAATGATGACCAAACAAACAGTTATTAAAGCTGTTGGAAATTTGGGATTTATTGACTGTGTGGCATTTTTGCACAATGAACCATTCCTACTGTTTTGTGGGCATTTGAATAAGATCAGCCAAGCCCTAATCCAGTCTTCTGAGGGATCTCTAGACAATTGCCTCCTCTTTTGTGCACGTGCTTGAACATTTCTTTCAGGATGAAAGGAGTGTGGCAATACAGAGGAGAGGACTTTTTTTTTATAAAAAGTAGCTGGAAAGTGAATTAGCTAGGAAAGCCAGCCAGCCAGTAGGGAAGCTTGCAACATTCCTTGGTTTAGGTGCTAAAAGGAATTTGAGGTTTTCTTTATCTACTAGCTTCAAAATGTGAGGTCTGGGGATCATGTCTGGTCCTACCGGGCTCTACTGTCTCAAGAGGATGCTGTCTCACCTACAGGTAGTTCTCAGTCTGGGGAACAGTTAACATTAGTTTACTTTGCTATTGCTAGACCTGGATAATATACAATATTATCACATCATCCTCAACATAAGTCTCATCTGAGTTACGTTAAGGCAGTGCAAGCACCTCTTCCATGCCTTCTTTTTTTGGAGCAGAATGATAATCAATAAACTACTCAGTTATCAGCAGGTGGTATACTATGTTTCTTTACAGCCACACTCATGTCAGTGTACCTATGGGTTGGGTAAGCAACTTCATATAAATCAGTCTTATGCTCAGGACAACTAAAGCCCATTTAAATGAACAATTTGGCTAAGGCAGACAAGTCCTGCGCTGACCATTAGTATTGTTGCTGATGCATTACACAGGTGTGAGTGATTAATAGTGGTCATCTGCTTATGTGGAATGAAGCAGATAGTGCTGCATCATTTTTTCCTAATTTTTCCGTCTGTTTGAACCATGCCATCCTTCTCAATAATACCTGGCTCTGCATTTTTTCCAGGTATTGAGTCTTTCTGACCAAGTTAAGAAGTAATTGTTGCCCCCTTTGCTATTGAAGAACTTTCACATTTCATCCTGAAGTTGGTTGCATTTCGCTAAAGCTGGAAAGTGGTATGATGTACTGAATTGTATTATCCCAACAGGGAAGAATTTTTATTTTATGTATAGATTTAACAAAAAAATACAGTGAAAGTTTCAACACACCATGCACTTTCTTATGACCTTCATAAAACTCAATTTTCCCTGGCTTTTCTTGTTCCAATGAAAATATTAATTCTAACTCTAATAATTTGAGCAACTTCTTTTGTATGTCAGCAATCTCCTAGAAGAAAGTGAGAGAGAGGGTTTTTTTCCATCACCTTCAATAGTGTTTGTACAGCCAGAAAAAAAAAAAAAAAGGCACAGGAAGTTTGAGCTATTCGTTAACATGAGGCAATGGCAAAACAATGAAGAGAAACCCATGTCTCCTACCTCACGGTCCTCTCTTAGCCACTACACTAAACTTCTGTGCATGAACTCTTTTCCAGTGAGAGTTGAGTGGTGAGTACCATGTTGCTACATGAATACAATTTATTGTTTGGTCACAGATCCATTAAACAGGATGCAAATTCTGATGCAAATATATTTATAGCTGAGTATGTAATGTTGCATACTTGCTTCACTTAACTGTGATTAGCTGAGGCAATGTCAATCAAAACTGACACTAAAAAAAGTGTGTGGATGATTATTTAGTTTCATCTTCCTTGTGTTTTTGTAACCACTACCTGCAGTCCAATTAGTGGCATAGGTCATTAATAAATTCAAGGTCAAATTATACTATCTTTCTTAAAAATAAAAGGGAAATAAGCTAGAAGAATTGGAAATATCAGCAAGGCAAAGCTCAAGGACCCTGATAGATGTACTGACCTTTATTCTTGAAATGGGTTAGTAGTCATTCTAGTGCTGTGAATGTTTCCTTAAATAATTTAGATGCCATTGCTTGCTTCTTGGAGGCACTTCATCAAGGTTCTGTGAAGCCAGCAAAGCATGGATAAATATGGACACTCCTTAAAAATAAAATAGACAGAATTGCCGCTCCGTTACATCCTAGGTAGATACCTTAAAGTTTCTGCTCAACTGTCTAAAGAATTTCCAACATGCTTCTGAATAATTAGTTCAATAATGATGTGCATCCTGAAGGAGAAAAACATGAAGTGACAAAAAGCCCATTTATGTGTCTCTTCACACTGAGAACATTTCTTCTATTTTCATTTTAGCGAAATTCCTTTAGCACAGGTGGCCAATGAGAAAGAAATCAAGTAAAGAAAAGCCATAGCTTAAACTACATGGTTGCTATATGTGAAGTAAAAACAAAACTGTAAAACTTAATGTAAAATATTGAACTTCTAATTAAATTTCAGAACGTAATTTCTTTTTTCACAGATAAATTGAATGTAAGTACCTCCTGTCTCCCTTAAAAATTTAGTAACGAATCACATCCATTCCACTTTTGTGTACATTTGAGGAACAGACTCATAAAGAGTACCTTTGAGTACAACATCTGGGTTCCCATGGTTTTTGCAGTGACAGGGTCCTGAAGTCTATATATCTGATAATGCCCACACTTCTTCTGCCTGACATGCACAGAGACACCAAGCTGAGCAGAAGCCATGAACTAGGACTGCTTAGTGGTAGTTACTTACTTGTTCCTGCCTTTTCAGAATCCTCCCCAGCCAATATTCAAAATGCATTACAAGTAGCAAAGGTTATAAAAGGTAAGACAAAAAATGGTTTAACAAATGAATTAGAAGGATTATAAAGTGTCGGCCATAACTTACAGGGAAGAGGAGCAATTAATGATGTCACCGAGAAGACAAATTCTTCAGTTCTTTTACTTTTGTTTTAATTTTCATACAAAAGGTCAGTTGTGACCAGATACTCAATACATGGAAATTATTAAGGGTATAGGAAGCAAGCCAGAATAGGAAAAGAACAGGTGAAAGAACATTTGGATAGGTACAATGTACTCAGACCAGGGTTAACTGATCAAATTTGCTCTCTTAAGTACTTAAGGAATTTACATGAAACAGTTAGCACTTGTTTGTGAGACCTCATAGCAGATGGTGAGGTCTGCCAGGAGTAAAGAAAGATCAACTAAATGTGTCAAACTCACTCTGATATCCAGAAAGCTACTGAAACAAGTAATTAAATAATAAATTTTAAATATTTAGAGGTTAATAACTTGATAAGAAACAGCCAACACTAATTTGTCAAGAGCAAGTCATGTCAAAGAAAGCAATTCCTTCTCTGACTACCCAGTGACTTTGTATGGTCTAGTAGATGAAGAAGCAATAAAAGTAATGTATTGTGGTTTTAGAAAGGCTTTTGTTCCGTTACATTCTCCTAAGTAAATTAAGGTGATATGACCTACAAGAAAAGTATATAGTGTGAGCATACGTCTGTGTTCAAAATCTGCACTCAAAAAACAGGGGTCACTTGCCAAAAAAGTGGAGGCATATATCCAATAGGTTACCTTGGAGAATATTGTGGTTCCAGGGTTCCAGTAGCATTAGTTTTATCTGTGATTTAGATCACATGTAAAGGAATGATATAATAAAATCTGCAGATAACAGAAATGATTTATGGGTTGTGAGCTCTTTGGAGACAGGTTTAGAATCCAAAACTGTATTGCTAAATTGGGTAAATGATTTGGAATAAAAAAAAATATTAATTTAGTTAAGATAATTGCAGAGACCTGTATTTAGCAAGGCAACACCATCTCCATAAATAAAAAAAAGGGGACTTAGAATCATAGAATCATAGAATGGTTTGAGTTGGAAAGGACCTTCAGAGATCATCTCATCCAACCCTCCTGACATGGGCAGGGACATCTTTCAGTAGGTCAGGTTGCTCAAAGCCCCGTATAACCTGACCTTGAACACTTCCAGGGATGGATCAATCACAGCTTCTCTGGACAACCTGTTCCAGTGTCTCACCAATCTCATCATAAAGAATTTCTTCCTTATGTCCAATCTAAATCTACCCTCTTTCAGTTTAAAACCATTGCCTCTTGTGTTGTCACTACAGGCCTTGGTAAAATGTTTCTCTCCATCTTTTTTATAAGTCCCCTTTATATATTGAAAGGCTGCAATAAGGTATACCTAGAGTCTTCTCTTCTCCAGGCTAAACAACTCCAACTCTCTCAGCCTTTCCTCGTAGGTGATATGTTCCATCCCTCTGATCATTTTCCTGGCCATCCTCTGGATTTGCTTTAACAGGTCCATGTCTGTCTTATACTGGGGACCCCAGAGCTGGATGCAGTACTCCAGGCAGGGTATCACAAGAGCAGAATAAAGGGTGAGAATCACCTTCCTTGACCTGCTGGCCAAGCTTCTTTTGATGCAGCCCAGGATATGGTTGGCCTTCTGGGCTGCAAGTGCACGTTGCTGGCTCATGTCCAAAATTTAATTCACCAGTATCCCCAAGTCATTCTCCGCAGGGCTGTTCTCAATCCATTAATCTCCCAGTCTGTGTTGATACTGGGGACTGCCCCAACGCAGGTGCAGGAGCTTGCACTTGGCCTTGTTGAACTTCATGAGGTTAAAGACTTCATGAAGTCCTTCATGAAGTTAAGGACTTCTTAACTGGACAGCAGTAGGACAGAAAAAGTCCAAGGTCTATAGTGGATCACAAACAGGGCGAGATGTGCCGGGGGAGGTTTAGACTGGACATTAAGAAGCATTTCTTTACCCAGAGGGTGGTCAAACACAGGAACAGGCTTCCTAGAGAGGTGGTCGATGCCCCAAGCCTGTCAGTGTTTAAGAGGCATTTGTTAACAACATGCTTTAACTTTTGGTCAGCCCTGAATTGGTCAGGCATTTGAACTAGATGATCATTGTAGGTCCCTTCCAACTGAAACAGTCTATTCTATTCTATTCTATTCTATTCTATTCTATTCTTCTCCAAAAGGAACTTAAAAAAAAAAAAAATCTTCATTTTGGGATGTATGAACAGATATGGGAGGTTTAAAACAATTATTGCATTGCACTCAGAACTGATGGGGCCTTATCTAGATTTATCAGGTATATCTGTCTATATTATTGGATCCATGGGGTTCCCCACCTCTGTGGGCAGCCCTGTGTTCATGAGGGATGTGACTATACTGCAGTGTCCAAAAGAGGACAAAAAAAAGATAAAATGTTTAGAAAAAAATTATTATAAAGTGGAAAAGAACTGAGGTGATTTAGCGATGCAAAATGGTCACATGTTGAAAAACCCACCAGATATCCTCTATCAGTTAAACACTTACATGTTGCTTAAAACATACATGGCTTTTCCCGTACTTTTGTGTCAATTTTTCTGAGTACCCAGGACGGCAGGCTACTGAATTTCAAAAAGGAGCTACTGCCACCATACACAGATAATGACATGAGCGGTACAGCTAATCAGACTCACACACTGAGTAAGGAATAGATTATCTCTTTGCACATGCTTGATTTCTCTACCCACGACTGGCCATTGGCATCATGCCCAGGAACATACAGAAACATCTTAGTTGTTTAGGCTAGACAGCAGAAATCTGAATAAGGGACAGAATGGCAACTCTAAGTGTTAAAAACAGACAAAAAAAAAACGAATCGTTTATGGGGAACAATGATCAGCTGGTCACCATGTCCTCTGGTGCTGAGATGTGACTAATTGATGTGAGAAAAATTTAGATTATATATCAGGGATTAGAATCTGTATTACACAACTTTCTATAACATGCTACCCAAAATCTACTTTGTTGAATGATTCAGTAGAAGAACTTGGCATTTATCTGAATGCAGATCTCTTTTCTCATTAGCTATTAATTTCTAGCTGGAGTAGTACCTCCTGAAGTTAATAGCAGCATTATCACCTGCAAATGCTAATATGTTAACCAAATTCAAACCATTTAATTATTTTACCACACTTTTTGCATTTACAAGTATTGTTAATAAAATTTCATTACTGTCTTGGCTATAATCAAAATTACAAAGAAATATTTCCCCTTTGAATCTGTAGCAATAAGCAGCTACAAAAACATTTTGCTATTTTTATGCTTTGAGGTCTTAGTAGCCACAGGAAAAAAGCATGAAAAAAGCCCAAACCAATTCCTCATTCCAATCAATATTTAGCTATATTCACAATTAAGAAAGAAGCCAATATAATGCTGGCAATAAATTGCTTGGTCCTGCTGAGATGCATCATTTTATCCTAGGGGAGCATGTATTTTGGGAAACAGTTCTATTTAATTTGCAACCATAATCAGGTGATGTGATTTTATTTATGTAGGAAAAGTGTGTGAATTTTATTTACAAATGGATTTCAGCAGGATGTGGCTTACAACCTTGGGTAATCACACTGAAAGGGCTTACAACTATTCTTATGAGTAAAATAAGTGGGATTTTCTATAGCTCTGATCCACTGCTAAATAGTTCAATACTTCCATTAATGTTGTCTGTCACCAGTTTTTCAAAAGATTTTTTACTTTCATTTTCTTTGCTAACCTAGAAGACACTCACAATTTTGCTAAGGCCCTACACAATACAGTAGCTAGCAATAATTAGTACTATTGTTTTCTTAGTATTTTTTACTTTTCTGCTAACACTATCTACTTGTCAGGAAAACACCTCAGTGCTTTCAAATCAGAAATAGCTTGACATTTCTCAGATGCAGACAAGGAAGAAGACCCAAGATGTGCTTAGTGGAGACTCATTCTGGAGCTTGTTGCAGAAGTTGAGTCAGGTTGTGGATGCCTCCTTGGACTGCAAGCTGCTTGTAGTGCTACTCACTGTCAGAAGACCACCTCCAGAGCTCTTCCAAAAGCTGTGCTCCCAGGTGACAGAGCAAGGTAAAGTCCATGGCGAGAGGCTGTGCTAAGGTCCAGCTAACATTTAGCTAACTTGTTGTGACACAGTTTGAAGGAGCGTTATAGACAAAAGACCTGTTTGTCTGGACCAAGATCTGCTGTCCACTCCTGTGCTTTGCTAGCTTTGAAGGGGAACCAAAGCAGATGGGAGTTTCCATCTCCCATGAGCTGGGAGGAGGTTTAGATTTCCTGTGTTTTAGTCCCATCATGGCTGTGTAGCAGAAGCAGAAAATCATGCTCCTGGCAACTTCATACAATAACCTTCATTGACCTTGTCAGCATCATGCGTAACACAATCTATTTTATCCATGTGGTCTGTAAAACCATCCTGGAAGTGCAATACAGCCTGGGAGTGAGGGGGTAAGTGGCTGCAGGAGGGCACTGGAAGTTCGGCTCTGATTATAAGGCTTTAGTCATAATCTATTATTATATGAAGGGTGCTCCACACCTAATCATTTCAAGAGTGGTGTTCAAAAGTATCACTCATGAGATATTGCCTAAGCCATGAATTCTAGAATTGCTACACTGAAAACTTGCAGTGCAACCAGGAAAGGGTTAATGGCTCATTGGAATTGAAGAATTGTTCTTAATGGGTGCAAAACTCCATCTGCTTTCACAGTGTGAACAGGGAAAATTATGGTACTCTCTATGCCACCCATTTTCTTCTCCTCTGATGCATTATAATAGCATCTAAAGAAAGAACTAGCCAGCACATGGGTTTCTACATTATGCAAACTGAATTTTTCAAATCCATGAAGGATGTCAGCAAAAGTTGTCAGTCTTGTACATGGATCATTGCCAGTTTTGAAAGGTGAGACTCAGAACTGCAGATTGTAGGTTAGCTTCTTTCTCTCTCTCCCTCCATCCCTTCCTTTCCTTCTTCCCTGCTCCCTTGCCCTTCTCATTTCTTTTCTTTTTTCTTTTCTTCCTTTTATTTTTTTACAATAAGAAGCAGAGTCTTGCAAGACAATATGCAAGTCTGATAAAGGACAATTGTTCAGAGAGAACAGAAAATGCTTTTGCTATTTGTTATGCACTCAAGCAAGTGCTACAATAAACAAGAGACTTGTATTCTGTTTACTTCTGCTCACCCAAACAGTAAAAGCTATCAAATGTTTGTGGCTTAGTTACACATGCCTGAAATGCTTTTTCTGTGTAGCTTTAGTGCATATGCTTGCCACTTTATGTTTGCTTTGCCAGCTACAGTCATGGTGTGCACAGATGAAGATGGACATCATATAGCATGAACTACAATGTTCGAGGTGAAGAACAGCTTATCTCAGTGATGCTCTGTGTACAGTAAAGGCTGAGCCTCTTAGCCTGATAAGTCCTAGTGAATCCTGTGTTAAAACCCACTTATAATGAAAAGACTTTGTTTAGTTAATCACCTGACCTGAAGGTCCAACTTTTGTATTTTAACATAGGCTTTGAACTTCTTTTTTTTTCCATGCTTACTTACCTAAAGGCTTATATCCAAAGAAAAATCCACAAATCTGACTGCCTGCTTAGTCCTGGAAATATTAAATTACTCTGTCAAACTGTGTAGGTTGATTCCTAGTTTAGGCATCTCTGAATGTCACTGTGGCTATGTCTCTTTGTGGGGTGTGGGACCACGATCCAGCCACAGCAAGACATTCTCACCCTCAGCTGCCCAGGGTGAAGGGCTCTCCCTGCTCCTTGGAGGGGTACCAGTGGGAGAGGGCAAAAGTGTGATTGTGGTCCCAGCTGCCAGACCCAGACCTTCCCCTCACAGCTGATTGCCCATGCTATGGGCTTGTAGCTATCCTTTTGGGACTTATGGATTTTTCTCTGTTGGCTACACAGAGAAAGGAGGAGAATGTCAGGAGGAGAATGCATCTTATAGCCTGGAAATATTGGGCTCTCTTTTGGGATGTAAAAGCTGTTGGTTCAAACCACTCCACATTTGAGGAGAGATCACAAAAGAAGGTTTCATACTTCCTGTATTGTTAGAGGATGTTGGAGGATGGAAACGGAAATCTCTAAGTGAAGGAAGCAGGTTGCACAAAAATGCCCCACAGCACTTTTGGATGGTTGCCTGAGAACAGAGTTTCAGGCACACGCTTTTCATTAGCATTTTATTTTGGATGGTTTGGGTGTATCAGCTTGCTGGGTCTTCAGCCCTCATGTGGTAACTAGTTTTTCCCCATATCTTGTACAGGAGTTCTGAGAACTCAGGACAGCAATCTGAAGCCCACTCTTGGAGCTTGACACCCAAGTTTCCACATGCGCCACAACTGAATGTGGCAGGACCTCAGGCCCTTCATCGAAGGATGACCAAATGAAATGCTTGGAAGTGACTCTTCCAGCCATTCTTGTGGGTCTGCTCTAGCACCCTGACCTAAAATGATTCTTCCTGACTTCAAGAGGCACTGAATCAAGTACCAGGGGCTATTTTGCATGGGTGTATGCATTGCTTTCTGATTTTCTAATGAAGCACCAAGGAGTTAGAGACTCTGATATATTTATTCTGTTTGTAGAGGAACTTAGCAGACAGCAGAATTTTTACTTTAACTGTTTTATAAAGCAGTTAAAGACCTTTCTCCTTTTTGAATTCTTTAAGGAATGGACTTTTTTGATATCCAGTAAGTTTAAATTATTCTCAGCATGTACTCTTCTCTGTCACGTATATTGGGTGTTGAGATATTGTAACAATAAAAAAGTTTAAGAAATCTCAGGCACTTTTATTGAAAGATAACCTTTCTTCACAGACCACAATTTTAGCTCTTGTTATTTTATCACTAAATGCATGTTGGACTGTACACATTTGGGAAATACTTATTTTAAAAATAGTAGATCAGTATTGTAAAGGAAAGTTGTACAGAAATCGAACATTGTGCAGGTGAAGTAACATACAATAGCTTCCAAAAACACAAGGCAAAAGTATTAAGGAATAACACTGACAAAGAGTTCAGTAATTGTTGAAAACCACAAATCAACTTTGCGGAGACAAAGAACTAAGCTGGTAACTGAAGTTATCGTTTATCACTGATAGCTGAAAAGCAAGCTGAAATCTGTGCAGACCTGACCCCTGGGGAATATCCTCGGCCTTGGGAGCTCTGGGGCAGCAGGGTGTCACCGTCAGGGCAGCTGATCCTGCTGTGGGCTGCCGACGGCAGGGCAGGAGAGGGGGGCAGGAGTAGACTTCTGGGCATCCCAGGGGTCACTAGATGCCTTCTGGTCCTGCCAGCAACTGCACATCACATACAACAGTCTTTTGATTGTTGTAATTATGCGAACTGCTTGGTGTCTACACCTAGTCAAAAAGTTGTAAGATCCAGGGAATAAGGCATTTTTTTTCCACTCCACCCTTCCTGAGCTGCTGTGCTGCATTGCTGCTCAGTGAGCCCTTGGGCTATAGGCTCATTGACTTTAAACAAGCAAGACTCTTGCAGTAAACAAACACAGATATTTCATTTTAAAAGTACATGAGGGGGTTTGCACTGCAAGATTGATCTGACTATCTGATTGTAGTAACAGAACAGTCAAAAAGCTTTTTCCAGGGTTCATTTGTTTTGTGGTTTCTGGTAATCTAACAGCACATCTTCCAAAAGCAAAGTGAAAGTATGTTAAATATAGCACAGCCATAGAAAAGAGAACAAAGACCTGGCACATCTCCCCTAATGAAGTACATGGCAAAGGCTCCATTTAATTCAGCAGAAATGGGACCACAAATAACTAGTAAGTCATAAATATTACTTATGCACTAATACAGCAGACTAATTAGACTCAGCTGAGACAAAGAATAACCACACCATTTTATATGAAAATTATGCACAAAGCAATTTAGAAATAGTTAATGTAGTCATCCTACATTAATCAACTATTAAAATAATTATAGATGCATTTCCACCATTTGTCACAATACTCTCAAACTCTGGACAAAACAATGAATATAATAGTGACATATGAAGACCACATTTTCTGCTGGCAGTCAGCATGGTGCTCTGTGCCTGCAGTTAGAGCCAAATGCGCCCATTGGGTACCCAGAGAGCCAACCATTTTGAAATTCTCTTTTCCTCCATTTTGATGCTCTCAGGTGAGGAAGTTCTAAGAATATTAACCTCTGCACTGCAGAGTTGTTAATTTTGATTTCAAAGGTTCTTAAAAGCTATGAAAATAAGTTAGTAATAATAACAACAACTTAGCTCAAAGATTGTGCCTTAAATTTTTAGCAAAACAAGAGAAAAAAAATCCTGGTGAAACCCTACATTCCCACTACTACCAACTTGTTTTTTCATGACTGGTTTACTTACAGGATACAATCTCTCAAAAACCTCATGCTTGATCGTTTCATTTTTGTCACTAATTTGTCACATTATGACAGTTAAGATGCTGGTCACTGAAAGTCAGTTTATTTATAATTCTGCACTTCATTTTGATAACTTATAAATACAAATGGCCTAACAGATGACTAATTAACTTTATTTTACAAATCTCTCTCTTCTCGCTTTGCATATTATTTGCTGCATACACAGATTGTAGTGAAAATCATTTTTAAAAGTGCATCCTTCATTGAACAATTTGAATCTTCTTTCTTGTTTACTAAGATACTTTATCACGCTGTCTGTCCTGAAAAAATAGTTTAGGGAAATTCTATGGTCCACATTATGTGAGGGTTCAGACACAATGGGCCTTTCTTATCATATTATCTATGATCCTATAAATAAGCCAACAAGTAAAGCAAATGAACAGCTGAAAATCATCCGACACAAACTGAGCTTCAGCTTACACTGAAAACTGTATCACTTACTACAGTTGACAACTTCTGAAGAGTTCTCTTAAATGGTGCAAAATGATTATTTTCTTCCATGAATATATGCAACTTGAAGAGAGAATACAGGTGTCAAAGCATGATTTCATGGAGCAGTGCATTCATGGACCTCTGTAGACCTTAATGTCATAGTCAAGGCTGAAGTTACAACAGCCAATTTTGTATTGTGAACATTAATAAAACTGGGGGACAGCTCATAAGCGGCTAACAAATTTCCTCTGGCTGAACAACAGTTGCCACATGGTTATAATATGGTGATTCTTTGCAGACCAGACCAGAGGAGACTGAAAATATCATGTCCACTGGGAGTGGTGAAGTAAGGCCACAGAGAGGACTGTCCCCCTTTTTCATGTTTCATTAAAAAAAAACAGTTTTGCACATAGGAAAAAATCTATCCCAAATAAAAGGACAAAAAATGAGTCTATTCCACTAAAATGAATATATATTTGTTCATTTGTTTAAAGACAAAACATTCCACCACAAGAACAGTAAAGCACTGGAGAACATTACCTAGGGAAGTTGTGCAGTCTACGTCTTGGAGATTTTCAAGATGTGACTAGACAAATCCCTGAGCAACCTGGTCTGAATTCAGTGCTAACCTTGCTTTCAGCAAGGGGTTGGATGAGATGGTCTTCTGAGATCCCTTCCACTTGAAATATTCTATGATTCACTGTTTCCACTGCTCTTGAATAATCTGGGAATTACTGACAGAACTGGAAAGGTGATACCTGGGAACTTTAAAGTAAGAGCACTCTCTTAGCTGGTTCTGCTCTCTACGCCTGCAGGACCAAAGGCCTACATAAACCATGAGCTCCTTGTTTCTGTGTTGCACATCTGTCTGGGAAGACACCGTATGATACAAGTCTTGGATTAGCTACTTGCATAAGCATTTCCCTCCAGTACCTGATGAGTTAGAGGCTTCATTTAGCCAGGTGTTGCATCTCTGTAATCATAATGGTTACTGCAGGGGATCAGTTAACATGATGTGTATAGTGGCAGCTCCTGGTTGGCCTAGTCAGGGACATAGTCCTGTTTTGCAAAGCACTGTATAAAAAATACAAAAAAAAAGACAAAGAAAAGGGAGATAGCCATCCTAAAGAGATAGCAGCCTCAGTCAGGCTGAAAACTGTGGTGGCATGTACAGATAGCAATTACTTACACAAAAACATCATCGTTAAGGAAAAGTGCTTCTTTAATAACTCATTGCAGCTGAATCTGCAACCAGTAACTAATGGAAGCAAACTACATATATAACAATCCTATACGCTGTTTTTTGGCATTATAGAAGTCATGACTTAAATCTCTGCTCTAAACATGCACTATCAAAAATGCATGTAAACCATCTAATCAAAAACAAAAGCGCTTTTTTGTTGTTGTCGGTAGGAAAAATGGATAATTTACAGTATCTGTAAAAGACAGATTAAGGTTTACAACCATCATGAGGTGCCCCAGGGGATGACCCAAACAGCTTTGATTCAGACTATTAACTAAACGGTCTTTACAAATCATCATGGGTCTTCCCAGCAGGTGAAAAGAACAATGCTGTAGTTCTTACAGTGAAAAACATGTAACAACCATATAAAACATCATTATTTGAAGATATCTTTGAACTCCAAATGTCCATTCTGATTACATTGCACTGTTTTGTGTTTACAACATTAGCACAGTCTAGAAACCTTAAACTGCCACCTGTCCTGTAGAGATCATGAACCTCCTGGTGAAGATGCACTGTAGCCTTGATTGATGGGTTGAGCGACACATCTTCAGCACTCTATCTTGTGCTTTCATTCATCAAGGGGATATATCTCTACTTTTGGCAGAGAGGTATGATGATAATTTAGTCTCCATTCATACAGATCATCTCAGATCTATCAATACATGTCTATCCAGAAAAATATGAAACAACAACAACAACTACATGTTTCAGTGAAGTCCTGGAAGGAGGTAGACTAAACATATGCTTAGGTATATATTCTCCTTCCAAATTACAAGGTGCTTAACAAATAAAGTGCTGTGTAAGTGGTCGTGCTGCTCTTCTCCATTTTCTGTGCATTTTTGACAGGTCTGTAAACTATGTGTTCAAGACAATCCCCTGCCTGATCTTTTGTTTGTGATCAACACCATTTCAAACAGTGTTTGAATCTAGAAAACAGAAAACCAATATGTTCTTGGACAAACCCCAGATATCACCAAAGTAATAGTAAGAAAAGCTATTTGAAATAATAAAATCTAAATCTCATTATTCCACTACCCTGAGAATGGGGGCAAACTGCCAGTGATAATGGCTATGCAAATTTATTTTTTCCTTCATAACATGAAGATATAAAAATTCAGACTAGCTGAACTAGATTAGAAACTTGATCTAACTTTATGATATTTAGAAAGTTGAGCACTCTTCCTGATTAGAGTCTCAGACTGGATCATCGGTCTCTGGGACTGTGAAATATGGCATTTATAGTAATGTGGATCCCTATTGTTGTGGTGACAAAAAGCATTTTTTAAGTGACTCACCACGTATCAGTGGAAAAGAAAAGAAACAAAACCAATCCAAACCAATCCCCAGGATTTTTTTTCTTTTACAGCCCAGTGCTATTTGTGACAGGAATGTTTGGTGCCCAACTTGGGTAAGTATAGAGATCGAATATAGGCACTATCCATGTCATAATTGCAAGCATAGTTACAGCAACTCCAATGATGTTAATGCCCAAACCAGCTTTCACCTAAAGGAGAGGAAAAAGAAAGCAGAAACTCACATCAAGACACTGAAGAAAGTTTTTAAAATGCTGAAAATCTCCTTTAGGGAGTTTTGCTTAAAACTCACCATGTCCATAACAGTTAAATGACCATATGAAAATACAATGGCATTGGCTGGGTTTGCTACAGGAAGCAGGAATGCAAAGGAAGTACACAAGGTAGCAGGTATCAAAATGAAAAGTGGGTTCACGTGAATGGCTTCAGCCTATCATAAAATAAAAGAGAGAGAACAGCTGTCAGGGACACATTTATCAAATGAAATACATAAATACAAACTGATTATATTAACACAAGTGAACTGTGAACAGAACTGCCAGTTTAAATAGTGAGAAATAACCTTTTCTGATAACTCATTTTTAAGTTTATATCTGGGAATGCTTCAGAGGAGAATAGGTGATTCTAATACAGAACAGCTACTGAACTTTAAATTCACGCCTGATGTTTTCTAATTGTAGTTGAGTCCATAAAATAAGACTATTGCAAAGAGTGTGGGCACTGCACAAGCACTAAAAGCAAAACTCTGCAAGAAAGATGATAAAATTGAATTTGTATATAATACAGAGAAGGAATTCAATGAAGTGAGGACTGAGGTTTCTTTGTAAGAGAGGGAAAGGACATTAGTATGTGTCTAGGCTGGCCAAAAGGAAAATCTACAGACTAGAAGATGATCAGTAAGTTTTAAAGAAGAAAGAACTGGGTGTTTTGATAAAGATGATGAGAAGAAAGGACACAACTGAACTAAGAAGAGAAGACATGAGAATTATGTATAAAGCACATCTATTTGCCCTCTCTTCTTTTTGGTGACAACTTGAAAGTTGTGGTGTTAACCAATTTTGCTGAAGAAGTGGTCCTGAAGAAACACTGAGAGCTGTCCTTTTTAAGTGCTTCAACTATTCACAAATAGGAATAACAGTAGTGATTTTTGAGTGTTGAACTTTTACTTAATTTTACTGAATTTTCAGCATCTCTTGTAAGAAAGCCCCAAAACAACCAAGTATCCAAAGCACAATACAAGACAGCAAAAAATGTATGAATTATTTTATGGAGACTTTTAAAAACTGCTTCTTTGAGCAGTTGTATTATTACATAGATGATAGAGCAGATTCTGATTAAAAACACCCTGTGTTATACTCACCAAAGGAGATAGTATGGGCAAAAATATCGTAATGGTAGCTGGATTGCTGGCCACTTCTGTTACTGAAGTGACAATAAGGCATGATATCAGGATAATCAGCCACAAGGGTAATGATCCTAGAGGGGTCAATTTACTTGCTACCCACTCAGAAAGTTTTGAAACCTGCATAAGGAATATGACAACATGATTATGTTTTACAAATCACTGAAAAGAAAATTTAATAAATGGTATAGAACAGGAATTTACTCATCTGCTAATTGTAAAGTATTTGTGTAAAAAAGAAAAAATCAGAAATATTTTCCATATTCCTATTACATGTTTTTAAGCAGATTTTTCTAATTTAATGGTGTCCTATGGGAACTCATGCAAACTATATTCCATTTATTTACATTTGCACCTCTGAGATTTAGAGGAGTCTTAATCAGAAAACTGTAGGATTCATATATCAGGCTTCAGAACCAGAGTTTGGGCCCAAACCTGCTTGATTTACTGGAGTGCTCAGCAGGGCTCCACGTGGAAGGTACCTCAGTGACAGGGGATATTAACCCTAAGGCTTTGGAAACAGCGTGTCTGCACAACTCCTACCACCATTAGGTTTAAATTAAATAACAAATAGTAGTCATCATTGTGCATAATCTTTGAAGACAAAGTAAACTTTTTTTTGTAACCCTGCTTTGTGAATGTCTTGAATATTCAGCACTTTTATCATGCTCAACATTACTACAGAATAACTCACTAAAACAAGAGAATAACTGTGAATTCACTGCCTGTCTGAATTGCTCCTGATGTGGGTCATGCTGATTGTTCAATATCTTCTATAATTGCATTACCTCACAGCCGTCTGCCAGTGCAAACCCGCCACCAACAAGAATAGCTATTTCCCAGGGCATGCATGACTGAAATTCCTTCCAAGTAATCAGTGGAGTGTAACCAAAAACAGCTAGAGAAAAAAAGAATTAAAAAAAAAAGCACAAACCAAAAGCCCCACCAACATTTAAAAACATATTGAAAAACATCTTGAAATAATCTCTCTGAGGAAGTACTTGGGAAATATTCAAAGGTAAAATCTCATCATTACAACATGAAGAAAGTCTTTGACGTGAACAACTTGCACTTCTTGGGGCAGATCCTTAGCTGGTGAAAACTATCACAGCCTGAAGAGAAAATAGAGCTGCAAGAGTTTCCACCAGTGGAGCATTGGCCCCCCTCCCCTCCTTTCCTATGTGGAAGATAGCTGTGGGACATCAATGAGTTTAATTTACTCAGTAAAACTGCACTATTCAGACAGATTGCTGAGCAAATGCTGTTTCACTTAGAGTCATTTACGTTCTGATTTTATATTCTCTGTGAACCCCCAGATCTCATTGATTTCAGCAGCAGAATTGAATGCATAAAGAGGACAAGCCAGAGGTATATTTTAATCAGGGTAAATTCCATTTTGAAGGGGAAAAATTAAATGAGAATGGACTCATTTACTACGTTGAATTTTGAGAGTACCTTAAATAAGTAGTAACATTTTTAAAAAAGAAACCCAACACTGCCCCGTGCAGTCCCATTCAAAGCCCACTGCAGTCAACGAAAAGGTGATTTCCACTGGCGGCGGTGAGCTGCAGGTAGCAGGTTCCTGCACAGCACTAACTCCTGCTGCTCACATTGCTTAATTGTTGGCACTGACTTCCAGGCCAAGGATGCTTTATATCCCAGTAAGATATTATCCTGTATTAAGATTGTAACATTAGCATTTAACAACGTTCCTTTAACAAGTGCAATAAGTTATACTTATGGTTGCATCTTAGATACCTTACTGTAGTAGAATCCACATCAAAATATACTCAACTGTTTTCTCCATTCGAAGTTCTAGAAAATGTTTTTGCTGGAATAATAAAGAACAGGAGGCCTATCACTAAGGCAGTTGTTGAATCCGTAACATAGCCTTTATACCTAAGGAGAAGTTAACAAGAAAAAAAACACATGAATGTACATAGTCAGGAGGAGCAGGGGAAAAGAGTGAGGAGGAGGATGGAGCAGCAGAAAGGAGCTGTTACAAACTGACCGCATTCCCCACCCCCCTGCACTGCTTGGTGCAGTGGAAAGAGGTAGAGGAGTCAAGAATGAAGGAGTGAAGTTGAGCCTGGAAAGAAAGGGGGTGGGGGAAAGGTGTTCTAGTTTTCGTCTTTGTTTTTTGCCATCTAACTCTATTTTTAATTGACAAAAAAAATTAAATTAAATTAAATTAAATTTCCCCAAATCAAGTCTGTTTTGCCTGTGATGGTAACTGGTAAGGGATGTCTGTGTCTTTATATTGGCCGATGAGCATTTTGACCTCATTTTCTCCCCTGTCCTGTTAGGGAGGGGGAATGAGAGAGCAGCTGGGTAGGCACCTGGCAGCCAGCCAAGGTCAATTCACCAAATATTAGATGCAAGCCCTCTAAATTCATAAGTAAGCATCTTGAGTAAGCATGTGTTATTTTGTCACACAGAAATAAGCTGGGGGAGGGGACTGTTTGGGAATAGCTGATGCTTAAACAACTAATTTTCACAGTTCAATGATAAATTTAGTAACTTTAATATGCTCTGTAATAGATTCAGTCCAACAGGCCTTAAGAGCACTGTGCATATCCACAAAGGATAATGCTTTTGTAGCTAAGAGAAGGCAGCAAAGCTTTATTATCATCCTCCTATGGCTGTTACTACTAGGGTCATAGACACAAAACCCCTGTTTATTTTGGTCATTTCCAGTGCCCAAGAATTGCTTGCACTAGTGTTTGTTAAACTGATCCAATACCCTTCTAACTTGTACAGAGTAGCCCCAAGATCAAGTAAAGTGCAAAGCTGAGCTCTAAGGCCATTTTAACACATCCACCTGATTCTGTTACACATTGTTAGGTCATGACATATCCCAGTCTGTCTTATTTTAATCAAGATGGTCATTCAAATGAATAAGAATTTGAAAAAAGTTGAAACCATAATTTTCTTAAGCTTTGCTATTATTTTTCTTTTTATATTCTGTAAGTTCTTCTGTAAGTTTTCCTGAACCAATATACCAATATATTTGTCCTCTCAGCCTCATACCATATGCTTTTCTGCGTATGCAGCTACAGTAGGTCCAAGCATAACTTTCTAGCAGATCTTCCCGGCACCTTAAGGTTTTATACTAAACCAGGACTTTTCACTGAAAGGGAAAAATCACTTCCCAGTTGTATGTTATAATTGTTTAATCTGGTAGATCTCTTTGCTTTAACAACAGTGTTTGGTGAGATTCAAAAAACCTTAATAGGCATAGCACACTGACACCACCACCAGCATAGTTTTGGCTAACACTGTCACAAAATAAAGCTGTCGTAGAAGTTGAAATGGTTCTCTAATATATTGTCTCCTACTTCCTATCGTCTGCTAGCACATAAAACACTTTTAAAAAACAGGTTATTATTTTGTTACAGTTTCTTAAGGCAGAGGGTTCTGTCTATATATCACCTTTAGCCTAGGACCAGATGCACTGGGTCTAAAAAGCAGAAAATCTCTTCCTCTAGGATCCTATCCTGCACTCTATTAAGACTTGCTAGGAATTTTGAAGGAAGGCAAGATTTAGATTCAGAAGCAATTCATGCTGCCACTTTCTTCTAGGCAGCTGCTTCTTCACAGAATGGTTGAGGTTGGAAGGGACCTCTGGACATCACCTGGTCCAACCCTCCCCTGCTCTAGCAGAGTCATCCAGAGCCAGTTGCCCAGGACCATGTCCAGACAGCTTTTGTATATCTCCAAGGATGGAGATTCCACAACCTCTCTGGGCAACCTGTGCTGGTGCTTGGTCACCCTCACAGGTAAAAAGCATTTCCTGATGTTCAGGAGGAACCCCCTATGTTTCAGTTTGTGCTCATTGCCTCTTGTACTGTCACTGGGCACCACTGAGAAGAGCCTGGCTCCATCCTCTTTGCACCCTCCTAGGTATTTTTAAACATTGACAGGATGCCCCTGCAGCCTTCCCTTCTCCAGGCTAAACAGTCCCAGCTCTCTCAGCCCCTTCTCACAGGAGAGATGCTCCAGTCCCTTAATCATTTTTGTGGCCCTTTGTTGGACTTTCTCCATGTCTCGTACTGGGAAGCCCAGAACTGGACGTAGCACTCCAGGTGTGGCCTCACCAGTGATGAGTAGAAGGGAAGCATCATCTCCCTTGACCTGCTGGCAACACTCCTCCTAACACAGCCCAGGATACCATTTGCCTTCTTTGCGGCAAGGGTGCATTGCTGGCTCATGTTCAACTTGGTGTCCACCAGGACCCCCAGGTCCTTTTCCACCAAGCTGCATTCCAACTGCATGACCCCCAGTGTGTACTGGTGCCTGGGGTTGTTCCTCCCCAGGTGCAGGACTTTGCACTTCCCCTTGTTGAACTAGGGAGGTGCAACCTTTTTCTCAGAAAAACTTAGTATTCCTGATGCAAAACGCCGTTCTTAGAAAACCTGCTTGGGACACACACAACATCCTACTGTTAGTCATACTTTGATGAAGACACACATGGCACCATTCCAAACTGAAGCTTTTCAATCATCATCACATTTTTAGATAACCATTTTTAAAAATCCATTTATCCAAGCTGTATTACAATTGCATATACAACATCTACCTGCTTGTAACACTGCAAATCGGATTGTCCTATGAAGGAGCAAAAAACCTGTTGATTAAGGAGATCTCACAATGACTCCATCTGAGATCATTGTAGAGAACAGGGCTGTGGGCAAAAGTACATGGTGGCCTTGCATTTGCAGTAAAGAAAGGAATAAATCATGCAGAAAAAAGAAAGAATACGCTCAGGCAATAATCTGAGGAAGCATGAGGGAAGCCCACCTTACGTACATCAGCTGTAATCAACTGCAGTCCAGTGTTGAATTTTCTGTTTCTTATGAGGTTCATAAAGTCTTGGCCAAAGGCCAGCTTGAAACTCCTCTAATTGAAGCTAATACCCTACAGCCTGGAATCAGGCCAGGACATGGAAGGCAACTGCTGTAGCAGAAATGATGTGTGATCCTGTGCTGTCAACAACTGGGGAGGAAACAGGTGGTTTTACCCCATGCTGCTCTCTGTAGTGTTAGAGAGTGTAGTGTAAATACACAACATGTATTAAAACATCCTGCTATCTGCCTCCAGAGGGAGGTAACAGGGTCTCAGGGCAGGGCAGTAAAGGATTAGTCTTTAATAGATTTACAAAATTTTCTTAAGAAAAAATAACTGGTAAAGGTAATGTATATTTGAAAGGTATCTGATAATGCTGCTTAAAAATGAGCTCTCTCAATACTCATACAGCACAAATATGGATTAAAAATTGGTTGATATTTCAAAAAGTGGCCCTTAAAAAGTGGGGAGGTATAATCATTAAATACCAATATTTCTGCTGGGATTTCAAAAAAATCAGTGTTTGTATTTTAAAGGGGTATTTGGTAACTTGTGAGGATGCATACAAGGGGCTGAGAGCATCAGCATGGGTGGTGAGAGTGATGGGAAATTTTTTCTCAAAGCAAAACTTTGAGCATTCCATTTAGTTTGTCAAAACAAAGCTTATAATGTGATATAATTAAACCAGATACGTATATCCTTAAACACCTCTCACAGAAAAGTTTTTAATCCAGGAGGGAAAGACCAAAACAGATGGCTGGAAGCTATATTCAGACAGAAAACAAGGTGCGAGTTTGTCTTGTTCAGTTTGGCAACAGAGATGATTATCTACCAAGACAGACTATCAAGGAAAGTGGTAAATTCCAAAATCTGAGGAACCTGTGCTTTGCCACCCTGAAATCAAGCCTGGTTGCTTTTTGGAAATTAATGTTCTGATAAAATAAACCTGTACTGGGTTTAACACAGAATAATGTAGCTCTTCTGATCTCCACCATGTTAGAACAAACGAACTGACGGTCCTGTCTGCTTTAAGACCCTGGGAGTGGTGTGAATCACGCCTAATAGGACCCATTCATTGGCCATGGAGGGTCTCAAGGTTACTTATAGCACTGACATTGCAGCTTTTCCTAAGGACAAAGCTCATCTGTGCGGGTGACAGAACTTCCATGAGGCTGACTTGAGACTGTGGGATAAGGTCCTGTGCAAAATCAGAACTATCAGGTTTCTGATAAGAAATTAGACTTCTAAGGGCAGAGAATATTTCATTACATAATTATTTCCTTTAACATAAACTTAAGGAAGTTGTGCACATGCCTATCAGTACACTTAAATCCAAAACACTGAACAATTTTGTATGCAGAGGCATTAGGGAACACGTGCAAGCTGCAGTTCATGCACTGCTAGAAGCCTTTTGGACATCACAGTGATAAGTGCAATGTAACCATTGACAGAACCACAGTTCTTGGGTTTTGAGTTCTTTTTCCTGTTTGCTTCTTTGTTTTCTTTAAAGAAGGTGGCTCACTACTTCCAGCTGTACCTGTGTTTGCTCCTTGCCCTACTCGCATACCTTGGCTGAGAAGTTTTCTGTTGCTCAGAAAAGCAAAAAAACAGTTCCTGGTTTTATGCCAATTAATGCAATTGATTGATAAATTAAAGCTATCTAGAAATAGGCAAGGTCTGAATAGTAAGAAATGCTTTCTTCCCCCTTAAGGGTTTTGTTAGGCAGTAACACAAGCTTTGTTTCTCTTCAGGTTACCTCACCCAAATTATAACATGATTCGGCCTAATGTGACATAACACATGCTTGCATTCCCTTCCAAGGAAAACATTAGAGGGCATACACAAAGTAACATCCCCATGCAGAACCTGTAACCACACTTCTTACGAGAATATTCTGCTTTTCCCTGCCAGTGAACAAAATCCTCAGACAACAGTAAACAGACAACTTCAGATAGGAAAATGGAGATCTCTGGACCAAAATAATCCATTTGAGCCATAAGTCCCAAATCTGAAAGGTTGCTTACAATGTCTGTTTTTCAGTATCTGATGTATCTCACCATTAAGCGGTGTTCGATGAGCATTGAATGTTAATGTGAAGCAGAAAGAGAAACAAGGCCAGCCTGATTGCTTAGCTGGCTGATTGCTTGATTAGGTCAATGCTCCAAAACCCCTTCAAGAATACAATGTTTCATATGAGACAATGATCATCAGCTCTGCTGTTGTTATAAGGGGAAAAAAAGTTCTTTTGCAATTTTTTGTATAATGAAAAAATAATTAAACAAAAATTTTAGTTTTTATTGCACTTTTTCATGCTATTTTTTACACAAAATATATTTGCTTTGCACTTTAAATCTTCAAAGGGCTACAATTATTAAGAAGGGCTACAACTGTTACAGACTTCCTGGCAGAGCACTGGTACATGCATGTGTGTGTGTGTGTATGAATGGTGGGAGTATATGTAAAGAGAGAAGGCATGATGGATGCATGTTCACATGTCATTTATGACAGACACACAGGAAAACAAAATGGAAAGTTACCATCCAAGTCCAGCACTGGCCTTTGACCTATCCAGTAATAAAAGTTAAATCCAGAAAGGCCTAAACAACTCAAAGTCCTGCTCCTCCCAGTCCCACAACTACTTCCCAGTACCCCAAAGCAAAACTCAGACCTTTATCACGGAACAGAACTGAAATTACAGTAATTACAGCAAGAGAACAGGATATATCACAGTATTATAAGTTCTTGCAAGAGAGAATGATTTCTTACGGAAAAAAGTCCAGGTGATCCTGGGGAAGGGACTGAAAACCAAGCTGCAGCAGAAGGCAAAAAAAAATTTAATAGTTCCTGAATAGTTTCTGGCTTTTTGATGGTTAGTTGAACTGTGACATTGAGAGAGTTATGTATGAACAGATAGTAATTTATATAATTAATTAGAGCTATCAAAGCAGGGGATGTTGACCTGTATGCATACAAGTGTGGCTGTAGTAAGGGCAGTAGATCAAAAAATTCTAACCAAAGATTTATTTTTGAAATTGTAGATTTGATAAGGAAGTAGGTTACTGTAACATCAATCATTATGCATTCTCCCTCACTGGATCAAGTCTAAAAACTAGGTATAATCCCTCTTAAGAGGCACTTTATTTTATCCTGTAATCGGTTTAGCACATTTCAGATATTGCACACATACATCTATGAAATTGCTAGAGTTTACCTATTCTGTATACACTACAAAGGTTTTCAACAACTTCAACCTGGAATATTTCAGAAGTATTGAAAGTTGTGGGGTTTTTTTTAATTGAGAAGAAAAGAAGGTGTGTAGTTAAGACACAGTACAGTTCTCATTAGTGTATTAGAAAGATTACTTACTTTGGGAAAAGTAAAGACCATCCTGGGATAAAGCCAGGCTCTCTGGTGAACCACAGCAGGGTCATTAGAATGAATAGGACAAGTGTGACAATTTCTGGGTAGCTATAGCAGAAACAGAATGGGTTATATGTTTTCCTGAATTTGCACTTGGATTTACTTGGTCTTGTTTGCAGATTTATAGTTTGACGTACCTCATTGGTCCAAGCTTCTTGTACTCCTCCTGAATCACCTGTACTGAGGCCTCTTCTCTAGCTGTTTTCTTCTTGCCACACTTGAACATGTTTTTAAAACTGGAATGTAAATCAGCAATATTGAACAATGAATTAACAGTGTATACAGAAAAAAAAAAGGTCCAACCTTTCCAGTTAACAAATAGCCCTTTGCCAAAGCAAAATTTTCACTTTACAAAGCAGTATCTCCCATTTAATTATCACACACAAAACTGAGCATATTGGAATTAATTGACAAAGCTCAATGGGAGATTGACACAGGCAGCAACAAAATGTGTCCTACTATAGACAAGCTCATTTGCCCAGGAAGGATGAAATTTCAATCATGGGAACTAATTGAAACAATCAAATACATAACCTGGCTATTTAATGAACGTCATCTATAATTTTGCTTTACTTTGTTTTGTAATGAAAAAGTTTGTATCGCATGAATAGCCTGCGTACTGATCAGCAGACTTTTTGGTATGAGGTAGGTTTTCATTCTTGGATAAGACCCTTACATAGTGTTAAAAAGAACATTATCAAAACAATCAAGAAAAATTAAACAATAAATGTCCAAATATGGAGTAGTAAGTGTGGGATGATTTTAAGTCTGCTTAAGAGTGGACAGTCTCACTCTTCATCTCTTGCGCCATACATAGCCGTGTAATTGTGGAAGACAGGTGTCCCTGTTGTTATCTCTGCAGATGTTAGTGAGCTCATGAAGAACAAGGCTTTGAAGAATCAGCCCAAAAGAAGTATTTTCCTCTCCAAAACCTTAAAAACACAAGCTCTGAGGGGGAAAAAAAACCCCCACCGTACCACCACATACACATTTTGGAAAAGTGGAAGTTTTTTACTTTACATTTACAAATATAGTCATCCAGTTTATAACACAGATATTGCTCAAGTATTTAAGCCAATCCCTGACTCCAGTGAAGGGCAACATCCTGACTATAAATCTTCCAGTCTTAGACCAAAATGTATAAAATTTCAGTAGTCTTCTGTCTTGCACACATGCACTGTTTAATGACGATGTCTGTGTATTCTAAAGGAATCGGTATCATCATTTGTGATATGGACTTTTCACTTTGGACTGAGTAGTCGAGGATCCTTATTTTAGAAAATTCTTGTCCCATCCAGAGACTCAAGGATGGGACTAATCAAGGATGAAAAATCACTGTTGCTGCATTATCTTGTTGCTGCATTATCTTGTATTGAGCCTGTTAGACTTAGATGCAATATTTACTCCTGGTACAACGTATCTCTCATATCGTCAACCTTTAGTTTTATTGATTAAAACATTTACTTACTCAAACCCAAGGAAAAGCCACTGGAGCCAGACCCAGGAGAGCAGCAGAATAATAACTGTGATGGGGACAGAAAGGACAAACCAGGATCCAAAATTGATGCACTGGCAAGTTGGGTAACGTCTGGATGAAAGTAAAAAACTGTTCAGTTGAGCTTTGCAAAGGAATGAAGACTTGTGAGAAGTGCCAGAAAGCTGTGCTGCAAGAGAGTGCTTCTGACTGGCAGCTGACTTCAGTATGAGGTGGCCTCCGGTGTCCTCTTCCTGCACCCTCCCGTCCCATTCCTGATCATCATGACCACTGCAGGAACTAACTGTGCCAGTTATTTGAGCACTGGATCAGCAACAGGTCTGGGGATCTGACACTGATCTAGGTGCATCTAACCTGAGTTCAGCAGGCAAGGAAGGGCCACTCACAGAGTTCAGGACTACTTAGGACTACAAAGAAACAGAACTTGAAGAAAAGCAGTTCTTTGAGAGGAGACTTAGCACAAGAAAATATACTCAAATGAACAAGCTCCAATGAACTTAGAAGACAGCAGTGGAGACAACATTGAGACTTGTATTGTTTAAGGTTCCATAAGGGATTCAAAACTGATTAAAACTGAAATTATTATTACTAATTTCCAGGAAAGGCAGGAATGTTCATTTGTTAGATGGATTGTCTCTCCAGTCATCTTGTCTCTTTGAGGCTGTCTTAATCTACTGTTTACAGATGTGAGCCATTCAACCAGAGCTCTACCTGTTATGTGCATTTAAGAAAAGGAGAAATGGGCTTTGGTTTTCTGAAATAAATGAATTTACTGTTGAATGATATAGATGCCAGATAGGCAAAAAGGCCAGGTAAATGAATCCTGTTCTCCAATTTACTTTATGAACAGAATTTATTCTTCCTTTGAGCTCCTCCAGCTCTACTGAGAGAGCTTTTAATGCTAAAAGTGAGAAAATTCTAGTCTCCTTGAATAGCCTTCCTCCTTGATGCAAAAATCAGATGGAAGGGAAATCACAATGTCCAGAGACTGTAATGACTATTTCCAATTATTAGCCAGTATTTTGTATTTCAGGCCTTGCTAGAAGAAAAGGCATTCTGATGGTCACATAGGTCTTTGAAGCAGTAAATGCTTATTATAAATGCATTCTCAAATATTGTGCACATTTTAGGATTGATCTATATTTATTATGATACTTACATATATTGCAATTTAAGTACCAGCAGGGACTGAACCAAAACACCTACCCACTTCTTGAGGTGATGCCCTAAATTGCAACTCTACATAGTGATGAGACAACAAAACTGGAACCAGAAAAGGCATTGTGCTATTATATATAATTTATTAATTACGTGGCTATTTGTCTTTTATTACATGATTAGCCACATCAATTTTTGAATGTACAAATTCCAAGATAGGAAAAAACTGACATCAGCATAGCAATGACTTAGCATTTCATTACTTGCTAAAGTGTTTATCATCTTTCCTGAATTATGTGTGATAATTCCTTACTGAGCGACAAAACAAGCCCTTGAAAACTTTATACTAAAAAGTCAATTCTGTTAAAAAATGTTAATTTATTGTGGTCAGGTTTCACAGTAAATTTGTGCAGGGCTGAATATATATGTAAGTATTCCTAGCAATCTTAATATTAAAGTTAGGTATTCTTCATTTCCAGAGCAAATATTTCTCAGGTAGACTGGATGATCAATTTAAATGACTTAAAAAATGATCTGGTTTCATTATCTGCTATTGCTGGACTATTTACTATGGGTCTTGCCTGAGGCAAGGCTGGACAGGACGCACTGAACTATTTATTTTCTAGACCTATTTCCTTTGGAAAAATGAAAAAGTGTGATTGATTTTAATAATCCCTATTTTACAGTGATTCAGTGCCAATAACAATAAACTCTTTCCAGGCAAACACTACAAATGCCAACAAATTTGGTTCATAGAACAAATCCAGATAAGATTATTTCTTTTACGACTTTTATAAAATTGCTTAGGTTGAAAATAATGTAATGTTGGCAAAGTTTGATTCTTCGTGTTGGAAGGTCAAAGTCAGTTAGCAGAATAGGATTCAGGAAATTGATTAACCTGTCAGTGAGCCTGACTGGAGAACCAAAGGTTTCGTTGTAGGATTTACTCTTCCTCAAGCATAGAACTCACTTTTCTCCCTGACACAGTGTTGTCTGGTAACCCTTCTTTCTCTGATCTCTCCACAGCCTTCCCCTTGCCCTGGAGTGCAGCTGCCTGTGCTCCTAGGATCCACCGTCCTGCTCTAATACGGCCCAGCTGTGAACCTCGGCTTGCAGCACTGACGAAGATGCTTTGTGTGGGAAAGAGCTGCGAAAAAGTCTCTACAGCAGAGCTATGTAAGATTAGATAGGTAAAATTGCAGACGTGAGATAACTGACATGGGGATGTGCAGCAGCCTGAAGGATTCAAGAGGAAAACCACCAACACAGAAAGGAATAAAATACTAAAGGAAAAAAATATGGGGTCAGAAGAAAGGGACCCAGCATCACCAAGGGAATAGTGAGGACCAACCCATCTCACCCTCACTGATGCCTCCCTGGCCAGTAAAGGCTTCTGGGTATCTTATGGGCAGTGGTGAGCAGACTAATGCTTAGTTTACTAGCTGGTTACACAAATTCTCAGTGTGTTAGCCAATACTTTTCTCTTTTTTTCCCTTCCTTTTTTTTTTTTTTAATTTTTTCAGTTGGATATATTCTAGATGCTATATTGTAGGGTCTCTTTGCATACAATTAAAGACTGAATAGAGTGACCCTGAGAGGATCAGTAACAAATCTGTCTTGAAAAGGAGCTCTTATGGAAGTTGGTTGCACTGGCAGGGATGCTTAGCGTTGCATCAACATTTCCACTGTTGCTTCTGCCCTGTGGAACACAGCATAATTGCATGTCCTAAATCTACAGCAGGCTGAGGACTCCCAGCAACACACAGGCTCCAATGCTAACACAGATATACTGGTTTCCTCTTCATGTGACAAATGAAAAGGAGGGAAGTAGAGAAGAGTGAACACTAGTTCCAACTTATTTAATACTGAAATTGGGAAGATATGAGGAATATGGAATTTTGCAGTGCCATTTCAATTGTTTTGTCACTGAGTGGGAAACCCAGGAATATGCTGTATGTACAGCTCTTTTGCTGAATTATTCTACTTCAGATGCTTACGATACATAAAGCTAGATTGCAAATGTGTCCAAGTGATGCTAATGGGTCAATTCCCACTTCAGACAGGGCATAAATAAAACAAGGAGAAGGGGAGGAAGACAATTAAAGATAGATAAAAATATTTGCACAGTTAGGTGGTAGATTCAGTTTAAGAATTAGGCTCAATGCTTGTGTAAAGATTAAAGAAAATCCTGGTGGGATATAAAACTAGATTACACATGCAGTGCTCCATGTACGGCCCATGCTCCTAGCAGAGGGTGGAGACCCAGGGAGAGAACAACAATCTGCTTATGCATTCTTGAAGAGATTGTTAACAGCTAAGACAAACTGAAAAACCAGCTGCAAGCCAGTTTTCTTCAAGTTTCCTACAACTTCAGGGAAATGAACAAGAACAGTTCTTACCCCTAGTAATCAATCTTGGATTCTTCTAGGCTCCTGAGTGTGAAGCTTGCTTGAACCAGAAATGCTTTTATAACTGAAAATTTAAGTCTGAAGGACTTATAATGCTGTAGTCTGCTCTGTGTAGTTCTTTGACCCAAATAGCAGGCACTCTTATAATTTCCATACTGTTTCCATTGTTGCTATTCTCTTAGCACAGGCTGAAGAGAATAGTGGTACAGACTGTACCACTTCAGTTCTCTTTAGCAGCATGCTGAAGCCAAATTTCATCCATTCATGGAACACAGGTTGGAAGAAAATCTATCAATAGCTGATCTTTCACCGTTTTGCCATGTGCAATACAGAATAGTGGGCAGAGGGTAATGAAACGATTGTACTTTATTCTGCTCTATTTTAAAATTAGAGTATTTCTGGCTATGAGTAGTTTGCAGAAGAAAAAAAAACTTCACTAAGAACTATTGGTTTTTCAAAAGCTTTGGAATGAAATCTGCCAATTTTCTTTTCAAAGTAGTTCTACTTAGAAAAGAAAAGGAATATTAAATAATATTTTTAATAACCTCAAAACAAAGTGTTCCACTGAATGCAAAGTTTCAGACTGGTTTGAAATAACTTGCTTTTTCTTTGATTAATGGACCTGAATTCCTCACTTCAACAGTGCACTAAGCATAGCCTCCTGAAAGTCTCCTGATGCTCTTTGCTAAGCAGACCCAAACTTGGTTCCTGCTATACATAGAAATGAATAACAGTCCTTTAAGGCCAAATAGTGTCTGTCATATTCATGCTAAGGGTCTTCTTCCTCATATAAGCCCATCTTTTTCCATGCAGCTATTCAAAGAGTAAAGTACTGCTTAACCAAAGAATGGTCATCTTGTTGCATGTGTTGGGTGATCACTTAGCCTTTCCCAGTGTCAGGCAAATAAAACCATGCAATTTCATTTTATCTCTTTAACAGATAAATAAAAGAAAGTAATAGAATCAAATAACATCAAATCAAAGGGTAAGGTTTCTAATGCATTTTAGGGGAGCCATGTGAGAGCTGAAGAAAGAACAGTTAAAATTCTGGATTAAGAAGAATACAAATAATTTAGTTTAGTTTCTTACGTATTGAAGTGCTCAGCAAAGATCAGATTAGTCGACGTTCCTGTGATTGTGGTCAACCCTCCAATGGTAGCAGAATAAGCAACACATAAGCACATCACTTTGAAAATCCCACTGTATTTGTCCTTACTGCTTTTTCTCCCTGCTTCAACAGGTGGTAGGTTCTGCTTAGAAAGAATATACAACAATTAATACGTATGAAGGGCTCATCACCAAGTACAAAAATAGGATTCAAGGATGTCCCAGAAGACCCAGACAATTTGCTGGCAATATAGCTATAGGCTATAATATAGTGTGGTTTGGTTTGCTGTTACAGTGGTACTACAGTTATTCATGCAAAGGAAAAGGAGGAAGAGTCAACTCCTGAAGTCCTTTTCCTGAGCTGTCTCAGTCTTTACACAGGAACTTCCTTTATATATATTGATATATGTACACACATCTGATAGAGTTTGTACTCTGGTGAGGTTCTTTTAACTTGTGTAATATACTCTGGGAGCAGAAAACCACTAATGAAATAACTACATAAGCAAACTGTGTATCTACACATATATCTCTTATTCACATGAAACTAGCTTCATTGCTAGCTGTGCCATGTTAAGTGTTACACAGAAGTGAGATTTAGGTTAAAACTAAGAAGTTACACACATTAGCTGCATAATAAAAAGACACCTTAAGTACCTGTTCCTTTTCTTTTTCATTTTCCTTTTCAGTTGTGCACACAGTACTACCCACATTATTGTTGTATCTGGAAAAACAAAGGTATGTATGGTAATAAAGAGATATTTTATTTAGATGATTTCTTAGAAGAGAATTCAGTAAATGAATAACTATTACCCATTAACTTGTTTTTCTTTCTCTTTCCAGTCACTGCTTTCACATTCTCCTAGATTTTCTGTAAGACATTGATGCAAAGACAGATAAGTATTTAAGGGAGTAAAATTGGAAAGGCTCCATCAGCATGTCCTATTCCATGCAAACACTTCACATCATCCCATAAGTACATTTGCAAGTGCCAATCTTAAAAACAGTTGTGCCCTACACCTTCATGGCTCATATTCCCCGGAGTCTGAATCTTCTAATGAGGAGAAATCTTTCTAATTTACAATCCAACTGTGTACATAACCAGTTTAGATTCATTTGTTCTCCCAACATTACCTTAGAGCTTAAAGAGCTCTTTTCTCTTGCTAACCTCCAGTGTATTTATAGCCTGTAGTCATATTTCTTTTCAGACATTTTACTAGGCTGAACAAGCCAGCCTCTTCTCTTCTCTCTTATAACTGCCATATTCTGCACCTGTTCAGTTTTAATTAATCTTTGGGAACATAAGAGACCTCACACACAGTAATCCTAGAGAAGCGTCACAATGAAGCACGTAACAATGCTAGTACTTCCCTAGACATTCAACTTTATTTTATGTGGTGTTTACTCCACAGAGTGAGGGTGGGCAAAGACAAAAACTGCACTGTGTGCCTACCATCCAGCTCCAGTGCCAGGTTGATGGAGCCGTTAGAGCAAGACATCTCCAGCGCATCAGCTTCTGCTTCAGCTCTGATGATCTGCTGAGCCACAGCCTCTACAATTGGCATCACCATGGCAGCAGCAGAGGTGTTGCTGAGCCACATTGACAAGAAAGCACAGCTAACCATGAAACCCAGCGTAAGCCTGAAACAGGAGAGAAGAGTCTGTGGCTGCTACAGCAACACCTCCTATCACTGCTTTTTCAACAGAAAGCTTGAATGTAGGAAACACTGAAAATTTAAAGCTTGCAATTGACCTCTAAGGAAGTTTATGAATTAAAATTATCTTGATCAAAGACACTGAAATTATCATATTTTAGAGTTAAAGAATCAAATATACTATAAATTGAAATAGAAGAAATAATTTTTATTTACAGAATGATACTGTATTTTAATCATCTTTGAAGAAAGAGCACCATGCATGTCACAAGTTCAAATGAAAGCTACAGTGGCTATACTGCTAATGCTATTAATCGTGTTTTGTACAAGCTAGGTCAAAACCCTGGACTTACCGCTTAGTCTCTAAGTCCTCTAGATACCAGTCCAGGCGTTGCAGGAAGAAATATTAGCATTTCAGTAAGTGGTACTTAACTTAGTTCTTAATCAGAGCCCCAAGACAGGTGTAGGGATTATTTGTGCTTCAATAAACCTAACATTTGATATTACATGGGAAAGTGAAGGTCATTACAATATCTTAGTATAGTCTTGGCACAGCTTATGCTAAGTTTACTACAAATAGGAATCAAATCTGTGCAATTCCTGATTGCACTGATGCAGTGCACTGGATTGCATCAGTGAGTGGAGTCACTCTAGTTTTACACTAAAAAAATAAAATATTCCATGTCATATCTGGTGAAGTTGGACACAAAACTTAAAATACAGGCCATGTTGTCATTTTTAATGCATCTCTTGGAGTTGCAAGTGAGAGTAGTCCTCCTGACTTCCTGTCCCAAGGTGTTGGCAGTGTCATTAAACACCTGCCATGCATCACCACAGCAGGAGAACAACTGTGAGTGGAGGGACTGTGGTGTTGCAGCATTTTCTGAGAAGTCTTTTGTGCAATTTGTAAAGCTCTTTGCCTGGTCTTGATCAGAAGCTTCACAAAAACTGTAAGGATTACTCAGCACACAAAGACAAGATTTTATACAAAAATAATGTAAGCAATATTTTATGACGCAAAAATACTATTCAGAATGCTTTCCATAGCCTTTCATTTGAGCTAATAGCAACAACATCTCAAACTTGATTTTTTCTCAATAGGAGCGCCTTGTCTTTTCTCTGTGCACTTTTGATTGCATAATGATGAAATGATCTGCAGACCTGCAAGTGGTGGACCTGATTGAACACAAATTGTCATCAGTAGTATAAAACCCATTAACTTTATGCAGTTTTTGGTTAGGCCCTCAGATGGAAGTTGGGGAAGAATTGTGTTTTCGGGAGAAATTTTTACGTAGAAAGTACTGGTCAGGCTAAGGACACCGAATATGGATGTTCACATTGTAGAGAAATATAATTTCAGTACAACTTGCAAGAGGATTTAAAACCAAAGCAAATTAAGACATTCACTAACATGTTTCAAACCTCTTCATCATAAATTTCCAGCATGTGATGGACTGATGGTCAGATGACCATTTAGTACAGTGTGGTGTACTCTAATGAGTGATTCTAAAATTGATTAAAAAAATAATAAAATATATCCTAACCTGTTCAGCCCCAGTTATTTTCTCTATGATGTTGTTAAAATATATTCTGCATGGAACCTTGGATGATAGCTTCATTTACATTCAACTATAAAGTCATTCTTTGCTGTATAATGCACAATGAATGTTTTATTACTCATTCTAGTTCTTGCAGGTTGCAAAGACGTATTCACCTTTCCCTGCTAGTCTGCAGACCAGACCACACAGCTCAAATGACAGGAGGCCTTTAGGGACTCAGAATCGTTTAGATTAGAAAAGACCCTTAAGATCGTCGAGTCCAACTGTTAACCTAGCATTGCCAAGCCCACCACTAAACCATGTCCCTAAGCACCACATCTACCCATCTTTTAAATACCTCCAGGGATGGTGACTCAACCACTTCCCTGGGCAGCCTGTTCCAATGCTTGACAACCCTTTTAGTGAAGAAATTTTTCCTAATATCCAATCTAAACCTCCCCTGGTGCAACTTGAAGCCATTTCCTCTCCTATCCCTTGTTACTTGGGAGAAGAGACCGACACCCACCTCACTACAACCTCCTTTCAGGTAGTTGTAGAGCACCATAAGGTGCCTCAGCCTCCTTTGCTCCAGGCTAAACAGTCCCAGTTCCCTCAGCCGCTCCTCTTAAGACTTGTTCTCCAGACCCTTCACCAGCTTTGTTGCCCTTCTCTGGACACGCTCCAGCACCTCAATGTCCTTCTTGTAGTGAGGGGCCCAAAACTGAACACAGTATGTGAGGTGTGCTCTCACCAGTGCCAAGCACAAAAGGACAATCACTTCCCTAGTCCTGCTGGCCACACTATTTCTGATACATGCCAGTTTCTCCAGAAGAATGCAGAATGCAGAATCCAGAAGACTCCTGCTATTCTACTTCCACTGCTGCATCCCCCATGTCCTCTAACGCAGAAACCGCCTACAGCGATACGTCTCCTTGGGCTGGATGAGGCTCCAATGTGCACAGGCTGGCTGGGGACTCCTGCTAGCGGAGGAGGAGGGCTATGCACAGGGAACAGCGTGCACCACTTTGCAGTGGGCACAGCTAACGAGCAGCAGATGCTGAGAGGTGGGAGGATCCTCTCCTTCACAGATCATTTTATCATAATCTTATCATCCTTTTGTCAAGATTGGGAAATGTGGTAGAGCTGAGATAGTTATGAGGGATACTGCTTCCTCAGGGTTACAAAGCTGTGGAGTTGCTCTAGGAATCCTCAGCAGCTGGCTGTGGGTTTCTGTGTCCACAGCAAGTTCCCCAGCAGTATTCAGCTTAGCACAGCACGCCATCCACTTGTGTTTTCCCTTTCAAGATTTCAGCCAAAAGGTGAAGATTTAGGAGGGATCAAAAAAGAAGAAGTTGAAATAACTAAAACTGCATAGCTCAAGAACATAGCTAATGGGAGGCAGTTGAACAAGAAAGTAAGGGACATTTTGTCAAAAAAGAAAGCTACCGGCTATCAAAAGATGCAGGAAAAATCAAAATACATGTGATATTCAAAATTAGGGCAGACAAATCACGGAGGAATAGAAATAATCCAGCATTTCCATGAGGTGTTATTAGTTAGATCACCTAAGAGGCATCTCATTTTTTAGATCTGGGGTTTCTATTTTTCTGACTTCTTACTTCCTCTCACTGTGTGCTTCCTGACAAGGAGTCATAAGCATCATGTATTCTGGGAAGCCAGACTCGCTCTACAGGTCTTACCTTCGGCCTTACTGGTGTGCTGACAGATGAATCTGTGGGCCTAAAGCTTTTCTGCAAGCTTGTAAAGCAAGCAAAGAAAGAGTTTTCACTTCATAAGATATATGCTGATAGTGAGTAAGTAGAGAGTATGTGATTTCATTTCCCTCATCACCTCATTCAGCTGGGGAAGATCCTGTTCCTTTGATATTTTCTTCATAGGTAGACAAAGAAAAAGCCATAAATAAAGACATTGTGCTTAATGTGTTTTTCTTCACCCACCCATAAAATCCCACCCCACCATAAAATCTTTAATTTTATGACTTTTTTTTCCTCACTGTGTATTTGAACTCTTCTTGTGTTTTTGGTAAGTGTCCAGAATTTTGCAAACAGTATTGAAATACAAATTTCAATAAGCATAGAAGAGATTTTCAGCTGTAGACATCAGGTATGTAATGTACTACCAACATTAAGAAACAGGACCATTACATTATTCAAAAATTCATCAGATTTTTTGTTCAGAAGGATCCTTATTATGAACAGAATCACTGCAGGGAACTTTCAATTAGGATTTCAGCAAAATAATAAAGTGTCGCCTAAAAATCAACCATATAATTTCAAATATCTACTTTGTTTCAGTAGAAAAGAAAGGCTGGATTTCTACTACAGAAAAAAACAGTAGACAATTATTTCTGGAATACATAGCTTTTCACAAGTATTGTTGTCCTTCAAGACATTGTTTAGCACATACCATGCAGGGTTGACACCCACCAGCATCACCATTCTTAAAGCCACTCTTTTGTGGAAATTCCATTTTTCTATTGATGTTGCTAAACAAATTACTCCCATCAGCAGCAGATGGAAGTCTTTAAAATAAGCGGATGCCACCTGAAATAAAAACAAAAAATATTTTGTTAGCTAAATGGTGACTTTCTATTAGTGTTATCAGTTTAATGAAAAAAAATTTCAGTAAGGGTATGTTGAAATAAATATTGAGAAACTTTTTTGGCTTAAATTTAGACTGTTAATTTCATTGAAACTGTTAATTTCATCTAATCAAATGATGCAAGAGTGACTGCACTAAAGTACATAGTGTTAAAACAAAATGAAAAATAAAGCTTATGATACGAACAACCTAAGATCATCAGTCACACCTCACATATGAACTAAATCACCAATGAAATGCTGCTTTTATTAATTTAGTCATCTATCCACATCTATCCAACCGCACATGCGGTTTTTAGTGTGCCATCTCACTTCTGTAACATTAAGGATATTTTATATCTTTCTAGCATTTTCCCATCAACTAGCATCTAAGCACTGAATCACAATCTAGAAAAAAAAAAAAAAGACATATGAGGACATCCGGAGGACAAAGCATGTAAGCAAGTCTTGAGGCAGACCTACTGTGATTGGCATTCAGCAAATCCATGGATTAGCCCATGAGGTTTCAACATGATGTGGTTCTTTCTTTGGAGATTTTATCATCAAAATCCATAATATGATAAAGAGAAAAAAAAAGGGTTACCTCCTTGGATTCCATTATACCAAACAATGGGAACATAAAGGCAGGGAGCAAAGCTGAAACAGCCAGCGGCAAGGCTTCTGTGAGCCAAAAGATGGCAACCACAAACAATGTGTATGCACATTCTGCTTCCTAGAATACAAAAGGCACCACCAAAATATGAGTGAGTCACCCAGGAAAAAAATCACGATTGCAAAAAGTCCAGCTATGTCAGTAAAGAGATTCCCCCCAGCTGGAACAAGTGTGAGTCAAGGGACCTGAATTTAGGGTACTTATTGTCTGCTATTGATAATCTTGCTAAGATATGAAACACAGTCTGTTAAATAGTTTTAAAGAATTTTTTCTAAGAGATAGTAAAATCACTTAAATTCTACCACTTACAGAAGGTGGAGAAAAAGTCAGCTGCCTTTTTCTTCAAGCACAATTAATCATATAGGTCATTCTCAGACCATGAATTAACATAAATCACAAACATTCTGCAGCTGCAAGCAAACCTTTAAACCTCTAGGAGTAGTTGCAGTCAATAATAGATCAAATTTTGTCTCTCCTGTAATCAATGAAGTTTTGTCATCAGCATCAATAAGGCAAGATTATCATCTAATATAAAAAGCAGTGTGCAAGACTGACAAGAAACACAGCTGTTGTTTTTAAGACTTGTAATTTTAGTGCCTTTTGTTTGAACTCCTGGAAAACAGGAGGTTTTTCAGTTTTTTCAGGAGAATTTACTTCAATGCTGCCTTTAAAATGCAGCCACAGCCAAACATAATGAGATGAAGTGAGCCTATTTTCTTCTAGAATCCTAGAAGGTTAGGGCATGAAACTACTCAACAGCAGCAGAGATGGTTTTTACTGGGAAAGGAATAACTTAGTGAAATGGCTCTGGGAATCTCTGACTGGAAAACAACAATGTTAAATCCACATCAGTTAGCTATGGCTCGCATTTATTTTGGGGGGAAGCTTGTGCTATGTATGAAACAATTTGATAATGTCAATTCATTTATCACCTAGCAAATATTTATCTCACTTAAATCCTACCTCATTAAGAATTTCTCAAGAATTTCCTCTCAGAGAGGAAACTGAAATGTTGAAACTGATGTGAGACAGTGTGAAGCATGTTGCTCTGTAACCACTATTTATTTGTGATGCAAGGACTTCTGAACTGGACTTTCATGTATTGTTACGCATGATACGTATAATGCATGTGTGATAATACATCACAGGAGAATTCCTTTTCATTCTGTTGAATTCAGAGCTGTACCCATTTGAATCACTAATACAATTTTTAGATAGCTGTTTCATCAGCCTGGAGTTGTCACAACAGTTATTGAATGCCAGAGGAATTTATTTCAAGTAAAATAAAACTAAGGTGTCCCGCCATAACCTTTGCTCTATTTAGGAACCAGAGGGAATTTCTCAGATCATTGATTTCAGTCATTTGCTAACACAATATATGATGAACTTAACAAAATCCATCATCAAATAAAAAGGTAATTGCAGCTGTCTTCCTGACAATTAATCTCCATTGTCAATCATACAGAGCTGTTTAAAAGTGGCTAAAATGTAATAGTAAGGACAGGATTTTTAAGTAGCCTAGATGATGTTAAACAAGAAAAACATTTCCTGAACCACAAAACGAATATATAATTCACACCTTCATGCAACCAGTACAGAATCTTACATTAAAGCTGTTTTCTTCTCTACATTTCTATGCAAATACTCTAAGTTGACAAAAAAAAAAAAAAAAAAAGAAGAAAATCCACAATGCAAACATCATGAAGTCATTCAAGGTTCCTTCCAACCCAAACCATTCTATGATTCTGAAAAAATCTGGGTATCTCAGGCTTGATATACGGTGCAAAATAATTACCTCTCAAAGCAGGTCACTTACTTTGGTTTTGATGATAAGTGGAAGTGGAAGTAAAAGCAGTGGGGTGAGGACAATGAGCAGGAACCTTCGGTAAACCAGGAGGTAGCTAAGAATCTTCATGGTTGATGGCTGGTAGATGAACTTCCCTGCAGAAGCTGCCAAAAAGTAGATCTGACTTTAAATAGCTGACTCTGATTAATATTTTTCCAAGCTATCACCTTTAGCCATTGCTAAAGCAGGCCAGTAAACCAAGTTAAAATTAAATCTTGGTCTTTATTGTTTTAGTGAGTTTATTAACAGTAGCTTGATAAGATAAGTGTTCATCATAAACCAAGGCTAGATGTCAGCCTCCTCATGACTTTCTCTCCGTGTCCTTCCTCATAACAAGTTGCATTGGGTCTGGCTGAATTGGAANACTGCCTTTATCTTGACGCATGAGGTTTTTTCCATCTTATTTTCTTACCCCTGGAAGGGAGTGATAGAGCGGCTTGGTGGGCACCTGGCATCCAGCCAAGGTCAACCCACCACACAAGTTTATGTAATTAGATCAGGTTTTAGACAACTAGATAACCAAAAATTTCAGGTGTTCTCCTAGTCACTGTTGGCTTCAGTAGGAAATCAAAACATCTAATAAACATAGAATATATGTTCAAAACCAATTATGGTGTTATGTGAAAACATATGCAAGATCATTTTATTAAACAGAATTAAAAGTTCTTCATCTTCATCTCCATCTGTGGAGGTATTCAAAACTTGATAGGACAAGGTCCTGAGCAATCTGACCTAGTACTTTGCTCTGCTTTGAGCAAAATATTGGACTAAATGACCTGCAGAAGTCCCTTCCAGCCTTAGTCTTTTTATTGATTCTATCTGTCTAGAATTTGAAATACATGAGAAAACCATTTTTTTTTCTGTCTTGCCTGGCAGGGAGTGTATGATACTTCATTTTCTCTTCTCATGCAGAAGCAGGATAAGGTGTTCCATGTACATCATATAAAGCTTTGAGAAAGCCTAAGAATAAGAGAGTTTTTGAGACAAAAGTAAAAAATAAATAAAACCTTTTGCCTGAATTTTCCTGTTTTCAGTAAAAGAAAACTTGGTACTGTCTTTGTAATACAACAGAATAGCATCAAATAAAGAAGAGGAAAAGGTAGGAAAGAGGCTTGTACACTATCTGTGGGTGAAGATCAAAAGGGGAAAGAACACACCATTTCATGCTCAGAATCTTACATGAAACAGAAAATTAGAAGAGGAGACAGATGAAGGAGTCTTTGAGCTACCATCAAAACCATCCAAAGGCCAGGTAATAAGGTAGATTTTTACTATCCGTATAACTTTTTGATTATAAGGATCCCAAGTGTCAGGGTACAGACAAACGAAGTGATCAAATTGCCAGTGTTGCGGACAAACTTTTGGTATCAGGAAGGTAGGACTTTGGTTTTACTAGGAAAGCAGTATTTTAAATCTAACAAACAGGAAGGAATTGATTGAAAACCCAAAGGTGGGAAATAATTTGGGGATGAAACTAATAATGAAATAACAGCCTTTGCTACTGCACAGAAAGAATTGGGAAAACAGTTTTGACACAACCTAGGGAGCTGAGACTGAGACCTCTTGTGAAGATAATGTAAGAAATAAAGAATTTCAAGTGAACTGGTAGCTTTTGAAATTATATATTTATTCTAAATACATAATGACAAACCTGGCTTAAAGGGTTCAGAGACAGTGAGCAGAGAGAGGGACACTATGATGCCTGCATCAGGAAAGCTTCAAATATCCAAAAATGAAAAAAGAATTGTATGAGATCTGGAAAAATTGTCATGTGCCTGAGGGCTGCTATAAAGGAATAACAAAAATATAGACAAACAAATTCAGGAAGACTGTGATGTGAAATATATTTCAGTTGGAAATGTCAAGGAAAATTTCTGTAAAAATGTCAGAAGTAAGAAGAAAACAGAGGAGAGTGGAGGGATTTCGAAGGGAAGACAAACTGCAGAGAGTGCTGGAGAATTCAACACTTTCTTTGCTTGAGTCTTCACAAAGGTAAATGGCAGTCAATTCTCTAATGAAATTAATTTTAACATGGAAAAGGGAATGCATTATGGGCACGGTGCTGGTGGGAGTGCTGAATATTTAGATTTAATACATGTATTCAAGTCAACAGTTCCAGATGAAATTCACCCATAATTCATGGGTGAGAATTGATGCAGTAATCTGAGAACTATTTTAGAATATATTTGAATATATTCCGATATGGCATATACTTGAAAAACTGTGGAGGATTACAAGTTCCTAGAAAATTGGTCAGGCATACATGGAAATGAAATATAGCTAATATGTAACGTGAACTCAATCTAATTTTCTTCTTTTATGGCGCAAATAGCTTAATGATCAAAGATATAAAATATATGCATTTTATTTTATTTTAATACACTTTTTAGATGAACTAAGAGCAATTCAGAAGTAAGCACAGAAGAAATGCTCTAGGGGAAATTATATTTTGGTGCACAACTGGTAAAAAAAAGTTGTTCTTGAAGAGCAGTTACAAATGTTTCACATTCATACTTAGATGACATTTCAAATGGGGTCCTTAAGGGGTCTATTCTGATAAATTTTCTAGCCCATATTTTCATTAGTGGTTTGAATCATAAACTAGCAATGGACAGAACAAAGATAATACCTTCTAGATTATATTAGACCATAAAGGTTGTTTTTCAGCATTCTCAGACCATCATGGCTATAGCAAAATGCTGTGTGGAGATAGGCATACACATTTCAGAACAAAAGAGAAAAGGGAAAGAGACTTCCAGTACTAATCCAAGTGAATTATTGCTGATGAGGCAGTAGAAATTGGCCTGCAGAATTAGCATTAAAATTCTCAAGCCTGTCTGCAGGGCCCTGGTCTGAGACCTACAGTCAGCCACCAGAGATGGCCAGGGCAAATCTAGGAGTTAAAAGGAAGAAGTTTCCTTCCAAACTTATGCTGAGATGTTTCTGGAGCAGTCAAGGTTTTACAGGTAACCTGAGAATGGAATAACTGTTAGATGCTCATCTACATAATGAATTTGTAGTGGAGTAAGGATGAAGGCCTTCTGAGAAACCATGGAATTTGTCACAAAACTTTCCTTATAGGCAGCAACCAGGAACAAGCAAGGGTGTGGAAAGTTGCTTACAAGGACCTTAACATACAGCTCTGCATGTGAAGAGGAAAGGGGTTCTAATGTGATTTGAGGTATTACTGAATGATTAGGGAAAAAAATGGTAAATTCAGTTTGAAAAATAAGGATGTGTTTGCAACCACAAAAAAAACAGAATAGAGTTGAAGTTTGTAGGGAGAAAGAACATTTCGCATTATACCAGCCACCGTTATCTGATCTGGGTCAGTATTGAGCTCTCATTCCCTAGCCTTCTTGGAATGCTTTATTTATTTTTCTTATGTCTTGAGTTAACTGTGGACAACTCCTGTGTGTTTTCTCAGTAGCTGAATTGAGTTTTGTGGTTCATCTTTCCAGACCTCAGGAAAGCCTATGGGGATGATCCTTTTATGCTGAAGCTTTGTCCAGATAACTGTGTTTGCAACTTAGCTGAGGACTACTATTTCTCTTTTATACTTGAAGAAGGGCTTGTGTGCTCAGAAACTCATCTTTGCATGGGGCAACACAGCAGAAGAAGTGTTTGAAAAAGAGGAAAGAAAAATTCAGATTCTTCCAAAAGCTGATTTTGCCATTAAACAAAGCAAGATCAAAGGACTTGCATGAGGGATCCAGTTATGGCGAATAAAATGGCAAGTGGACATCATCACATCCCAATAGATGTGATCAATAAAATAACAGTCATGTCCCCACCAGTTAGCAAAAAAGAAACCCAACTTTCCTAGGCATTATGGGATTCTGGAGAATGCATATTCCAGGTTACAGTCAGTTTGTGAGTCCTCTATGTTGAGTGACCCAAAAGAACTATTTTGATTGAGGCCCTGAGCAACAACAAGCTGTTGAACAGGTGAAACAGCAGATAGTTGTTACAGCAGCTCATGGGCCAGTCCAGACAGGACCAGATGTGAGAAATGTTCTCTATGCTGCTGTCGGGGAGCATGACGTCAGCTGGAACCTCTGGCAGAAAGCACCTGGCGAGACCCAAGGTCAGGCTCCAGGGTTTTGGAGCTAGGGGCATTTCGCTCAAAGACCTGGGTACAGTTGGTGGGTAATGCGGAAGAATGGGGAAATCTATTGTGTACCCCAAGGAGATTAAACCTTGGGGGAAAATAACATGTGATTTGAGTTGCATAAAACAGGAAGTACTACATCAAGAATCACCTGAACCAATGGAGAATGAGCCTTGCAAGAAGCCAGGCAAGTACAGCAGTGACCCAGCCTGAGCCAATAATTAACACAATATGTCATCTCTCCTGTCCTGAGCAACCACCATAACACATGAAGCCCAAGTCATGGATTAAATTAACTCAATGGACATTTTATGAACATTTAACAAGGGTGGCCCATAGACTAAGGCCCATCTGTGCATATATATCACATGACAGAAAGGAGGATGGTGCTTAATGGGGATGTATTGGATAGTGTAAGACCTGAGCATGATATAAATGATATGGAATAAGGGTCTGGCTGGGGTGGATGCACTGGGTCTGGCGTGGGATGGATGGATTTTGTCATAGCAGCCTGTATGGTGCTGGTTTGGATTTTGTGATGTTTTGGATTTGTGACTGAAAGTGTAGGTAACACACCAGTGTTTTGGTTATTGCTGAGCAGTCCTTCCACAGCATGAAGACATTCCCCGTCTGCCCTCCCAGTGAGTAGGTTGGGCATGTGCAAGAAGTTGGGAGGGGACACAACAAAAGCAGCTGACCCAAACTGACCAAAGGGATATTTCATGCCATATAAGTTCATGCTCATCACTAAAAACTAAGGGGGAGAGGTGTTTTGGGAAGGGAGGCATTGCTTGGAGGCTGGCTGGGCATCAGTCTGCTTGTGGGAGGTGGTCAATGATTGCCTTTGCATTAATTGTTTTATTTTGTTTTTTTCTTCCGCTTTCCTTCACTTATTAAACTATCTCGATTCATAGGTTTTCTCACTTTTGCTCTTCCTATTCTCCCTCCCGTCCCATTGGGGACAGAGGAGGTGAATAGCTGGGTGGTGCTTAGCTGCTGAACCACACCTTGTCAATGGCCTTGTAAGTACATTTCCACTCTCTACCTTACCATGCATTTATTTTTTGACCATCACAGATACAATGGTAATACTACTGCACAAAACTAAGAGGAACACTTCAGTTAAGTGACGCTTCCTGGGAATTTCAAAAGCATGCAAAACTTTAGTACAGTGTTCAGCAGGGCAGGATCCTTGGAAATATGGAGGAAAAAAAAATCAGTATTTCTTATTTGTTATACCAATATATGACTAATTACTGTAACAGAAAGGCTATGTATCACTACAAGAGCTGTAAGATTGCATCAGAATGATAAACTTCATGATTATTATTATTATTGAATAATTAGCTTTCACTCCCTCCTCATTATTGCAAAAAGTGGAAAACATCTCTTATTTGCGTATCAATTTACCAGTGGCTGGGATCAAGGGGTTTCTTTATTACCAGAGAAAAATTAAATATCTGTAGTATGAACACAACATTGATTGCCACCTTTTGAAAGATGCCATTGAGAATAAATGTTTACTAAATGGAAAGCATGGAAATTAAACCACAAGCACTAATTCCCCAAGATCTTGCATAATCTGCAAGGCTTTTCACCAGCACAGGAAATTTTGCCTGGCTTCCTCCCATTGTTACTGCTCATTATTTTTTCTCATAAGTGTAACAGCTTTTAGGACTGGAAATCCTATTTCCATCCCCAGAAAACACATTTGAAGAGAATTAAACTCTCCTCCTCCCTCCCTTTCTCCCTGTTACAGATGTGAAAGCAGGGAAGTGAAAACAGTCAGAGTTACACCGAGGGTCAGTGGCGGGATTGGGTGTGTAGCCACAAGTGTCTCCCACCAGAGGCACAGTGTCTGCCATCGACTCAGTGGTGAAGAGAAACGATGATATGAAAGTGTTGGGCCTTGATCAAGATTTTTTTCTTTAAAAACCATGAGGGAATCAAAGCAACAGATGTTGGGAAAATGTAATAGGATATCTAAGATTTAGCACTTAGGGGTGTCGGATGATATCCCATCCTGAAACGCTCCCATTTCTAAGTACATATCCAACACGATGACAGACAACTACTCCAACAACTCTAAATACTCTAAAAACAAAGTTAGTAAATCTTTATGGAAATGTGATTTGTTGCATTTTAAACTGTGTTTTTTCATTTTTCCGTTGGTCTTCTTTTTTTAAACTGTCTCCTAAGGAACAGTCACTACTATGCTTAGCAGAATGCTATCAGGGACAATGAGATTTGTATGGAAAAGGAGGTAAACTGAGAGGCAGAGCAGTCAGAAAATTTTAATAGCATGAGATTCTGGAATTGTAATAGCATGAGATTCAAGACACTCAACAATATGTGAGCTTTATATCCAGACTGAGGATGGAAGCTTCTGAAATAATTTGGATGTTGTATTGCGATGATCTTGGCCTGATTTGCTAAAGGGTACTAGTTAAAAAACCCCTACAAACCATTTTTTCTTTCCAATTTTCCTTTCATTTCTGTTTCTAAACTACGGAACTGCTGGGAAAGTGCTGTTTGGAAGAGATTATTGAAAACTTTTGGAGAAGCATTTCACAGAAATCAGATGAAATCTATTTTCAGCATGTGATGAGAGAAGAAGAAACACATTTCATACCTACATTCAGGCTGCATTTCTGAATGGACAGAACCTGACATGTTGAATACATTTCCAGATTCCTTACTGCATAAAAGCAAACAAAGTGAAAAGAAACAAAACCCAATGACTTGACTTTGGAAATTGTAAAAACTAAAAAGTTCACTATTCATTGTAAGTACATTGTATCATTCCTTTTAGTTTTGAATAGAAACCCACTGTGCCTGAAGGACATTAGTGCCATGATTTTTCAAGATGACCTGTTCTTACAGCTTTTTTCTTTGAATCAGTTCAAGTGCTTCAGCAATTACTATATAATCTTCTGTCTTTCTGAAGCAGAATACTCTCTTCCAATGACACTAGATAGAACAGAGTTCCTCCAATACACTCATCATTCATCCCAGGTACTCTATTCCTGTAAGTCTTCCCACCAGAATCACCAGCCAGTGACACAAAGTAGTATTTCCAAGATGTAAACTACATATAAACTTCCTGTAGAAATGTAAAATACAAATTAATAATGGGATTTTAAAACAATAAAGAGCCCAGATAGTGGTCTCTCATACCTGAAGCACACCTTGAAAGCTTAAAAAGGCCCAGCTACTTGAGACTCATTATACTAAGTTTGTCTCTTCATCAGTCTGCTTCTCCCAAACAACTCCTTGATAATGCTTCTCTTCACCTCTGAACTATCTGTAAGCAAGTTACCTTCAGAATTGGAAGCAATTTAGCTTCATCAGTGCAATATTACTACGGTAATAAGTTCTGCTGAGAGTGTTGCCTGGATGGAGCATGACATTAACCAGGTGAGTCCAATTCCACATATTGGAACCCATCCTGGAAACCTGCTTGGGGAACTTGCCACTCAGCTTCCACAGCATAAGTTATTTACTTGGCTAGGACCTCTCTGTTGAGCTCAGTACAGTCCTCTTGATGAAGGAACTGCCATGCTTCCACTCAGTCCAATGTTTTGCTCCACCTTCATTCCAGAGGCTGCACTGAATGCCTCAGCCTCCTGTACACGGTTGTCCAATGTGCTCCTTTTAAGGACAGTAGTCATTCTGCCTTTGGGCAACTGACACCTGTGCTCCTAAATTCTGGCAAACTTCCCTGTCAATTACCAGTATGTGATGGAAAAAAAAAAATGAGCCTTCAAAAACTTTCCATCTTCCTGCATGCCCTGATCACTGACTGAACAGGCAATAATATCATTCTTTAAGAGACTTCCTCTGGACTGCTGCCACGCGACTCTGGCACAAAACCAGAACACCAGCCTTGAATGATTTATAGGCCTAATTCACCATTTAACAACTTTTTGCCTCCCTAAAATATGGTCTCCATGTTTATTCTTGTTGAATGATGGCCGTGTAGTTGGTGCTGTGTGAATCCAAGACTGCTATGTGCACCAAAACCATTAACGTGTAGTGGATCTGAATGGACAAGGCTTCTTACCAGAATAGACACTCTCAAAGCCTGGGTGAGTCTGTGTGCACACCGCAGAGGCTACACAGGCAGATGTTTGCCATACACCATGGTCTAATGCTCTCCTGGAGTTTGTAGCACAGACTTTTCAGACTTCTTCCCACTGGAATGTATACATTCCTCATATAAACAAGGTGATAGAGACTGTGCTAGAGTAAACATGGATTTGTAAGCCTCTTCATTTCATGAAGTGCTAATAATATTCCTCAAACTTACAAACCACAAGCTTGGCAGTGAATTTCAAAATATATTTCTGAAAATAGTGCACAATTTTCAGCAAACAATCTGAGCTACAAAAAAAACAGATGCCACCTGATTAAACACCATACTATGCTTTTGATTTTTATCATTTTGGAGGAGGAATTTTTCTTCAAAATTAATTGCACGATATGACTCCCAGATCAGTGTTTTCATTTTTGGAAGACTACATGTTCAAGGTCAGATTGGACGGGGCTTTGAGCAACCTCATCTAGTGAAAGATGTCCCTGCCCACAGCAGGGGGGGTGGACTAGATGATCTTTAAAGGTCCTTTCCAACCCAAACCATTCTATGTTTAATCTCATACAGAATGCAAAAGCAACAGGGAAAAAAGTCTGCCTAAAATGGCACTATAAAATGTGGCTTTGTTTGCAGGGGGTTTTCCTTCATGACAGCAAAATCAGTTTTACATGGTCTTCTATAAACTAAAATTCGAGTCAATAGTACAATAATGATGTCTGTTGGGAAGCAACATGAGAAGGGAAAATATTTAAATCACTTCATCAACTGTTTGCTAGCTTAAGAGCTTTTAGTTGTTTAATTATTTCAGGTGATGACAGCTAATTAGGTGTGGTATAGTTACACTTTTTGCAATTGATGTTGTCTGTGTGTTGATGACATGCTAATGTCATCAACCGTGCTGGCTTTTGTCTAAGGTGTTTGATCAGCCAAACACCTTGTTTGGCTTGTGTTATTGTTGAGGAAAGATGTTAATCAGCCAAAACCATTAACTATGATCTTTGACTTATACTTAGAACAAAGTTTAACCTCTGCTACCTTGGAAGCCACGGAATATAAATCATTGCAAATAAGAGTACTACATTTCCTCTGGTGAAACACAAAATTGAATAAAAATAGTTTGTTAGAAATATGTAGGAAGTTTTAACTGATCAATGTCACTATGTGAAATTTCTCAGTGGAGTAATTATTCTAAACTGATGGTTCCTAAAATTAATCTTTTTTTTTTTTCCCATTTCATAGTCACAGATAACTTTAACAGTTTGCTTCCTTTCAATAGAAGACATATTTATTTCCATTTTATTAATACACTTTAAAAGCCCTTACATTTATTTAATATTCCTCCATCGTGTTTAACTTTGTGGGAAAATAATTGCTTTTTCTTTTTTTTTTTTTTTACGCCAAAGGGCATTTTATTGATCAAGCTTCTGTTATGTTAACTATATGCTCTCCACATTCAAGTCATAGGAGTATAATCCCATTTTCTTTCCTTGGTACAGATTTTTTGAATTCTTTATTAGATCTTCTCCTGTCTTAGTCCAAAACTTCACATTAAGACATTATTCTCCAAAATAGTATGTTTTTCATAAACGTCCACATGCAAAAACACATGAGAAAAAACATCTTATAATGGTTAGTTATGTGTAAAGAAAGGACTTGATAGTACTTTGGGGTTTGGAAGTGTTTTGCCCCTGTACTCGGTACTGGTGAGGCTGCACATCGAATCCTGTGTTCAGTTTTGGGCCCCTCACTACACGAAGGACATTGAGGTGCTGGAGTGTCCCCAGAGAAGGACAACAAATCTGGTGAAGGGCCTGGAGCACAAGTCTTATGAGGAGCGGCTGAGGGAACTGGGGTTGTTTAGTCTGGCGAAGAGGAGGCTGAGGGGAGACCTCATCGCGCTCTACCACTACCTGAAAGGAGGTTGTAGCGAGGTGGGGGTTGGTCTCCTCTCCCAAGCAACAATTGTTAGGACGAGAGGAAACGGCCTCAAGTTGCACCAAGGGAGGTTTAGATTGGACATTAGGAAAAATTTCTGTACTGAAAGAGTGGTCAGGCCTTGGACCAGGCTGTCCAGGGAAGTGGTGGAGTCACCATCCCTGGAGGTATTTAAAAGACGTGTAGATGAGGCGCGTAGGGACATGGTTTAGTGGGCATGGTGGTGTTGGGTTGACGGTTGGACTCAATGGTCTTAGAGGGCTTTTCCAACCTTGATGATTCTACGATTCTATGTGTCTTCTCTGTCAATACTCTCATGTATTTTTTGTCTTTATAAAGTTTACGAAACTGCTAGACGAGCTCATCCAAAGTCTTCTTGTTGTCAGGCATATATTTTAGCTGATCTTCAGCCCCACTTTCCTTGTTCCTTCCTTCAATTTTCAGCCATCTTTTGTCTCTCTTTCAGTGGCAATAAAATTGTGGCAGTCATTTATGTTTATAAGGTCCTGAGAATATTTCATAGCCAGATCAAAGGTTTATCTTAATCAAGACTTTACTTCCTAATCTTTCACTAATTTTGGACAATAAACATACAGATATATTTACTCAGGGTTTCTTTGTAATTTAGATTCTCTCAGAAAAAACCTGACACCTACCAGCAAAACAAACCACACAAGTACTCCCACCTGCCCACGCCACAGCAAACAAACTCAACTTACAATAAGATTGGCTTGTGACATCTTGGAGCTAGCTGAACATATTCTTCTTTTTACTCATTCAGTGGGAACTCTGTCAACCCTGCTAAACACTGTACCAGCCTGGCTTGGCAGAGTGTCTCCTGTGCTGCCAGGAGGCTGAGTGCTTTGCTGGTTGTGAATGTGGGCTCTTAACGTGCCCCAAGCCAGGCAGTCCCGATGAAGGGCCAGGCTCATGGAGCAAGCCGCTGCTTGAGGGAGAGAGTAAGGTACTAGCACACATACATGTCACATCAGTAGGCCCATTTAGCATGGTCAAGGAATATTCCTGTTAATGAATGCAGTTTAAATTTCAGGCTGAAACTGCAGGGATAAGAGGAGGCTGCAGCCACACAACTTCCACTGGGGTGGGACATAAGCGGGTAGGGACAGCCTCTGCTCCCATCTTCATGCCCAGGTCCGCTTGTACTTATTTTACTACCAATTGAAATTAATCATAGACAATTAAGGTAGCTATGTCATTAATAACATGTTTTAAGAATAGTCCAAGATACAGATGCAGTGCTGGGATGTCTGCATCTACATCAGCGCTGCCCCACTGTTTACACTGTCTGTGTCAAGAGTGCTCTGACTTGCAGCCACAGCAAGACCTGCTGCTCTCACATTAAAGAAAAGCAACTCAACTTTGAAGAGTAAATTCTGCTTGATAAGAATATATTCTCATAGATTATTTTTTCAGCATTATCACAGCAATTCTCCAAAGGAGTAATGGCAGGGAAAAATCACCCAAGAAATCATTTTTGAAAAGGTTAATGCTCCTGAGATGAAAACTGACCAAATGTAAATGTGGTCTTATACCCATGGAATTAATCTGCACAAATTATCAAGTGTCTACCTTAATTTAGATAAACAAAGTGTTTGCAACTTATTATCTTACAGGAAGTTTCACTGAATCTGGGAGCAATCCCCTTAATGTGTCACGAGACAGGCAACATCAGACTTCATGTGCCATGTTGCAAATAGTTTTTTCTTTCAAGAAAACTGCTTCTTGTGGGATACAAGTGCAGTCCCACAACAAGAAAGCATATTTGTATCAATGTTATTTAATCAACAGTGAAGGAAAATGTATATTTCAATGAAAACACATATTTTAAGGAAAACATATTTCAATGATGAAAGACTAAAATTCAGATGTGAAATCATGTTATAAATCTCCCTTTCAATTCTGCAATGTGTTTATTAAAGTAATACAGAAAAAATACAGAAGAGAAAAATGCTAATCAGTAATTGCTTAACCATTAATATTTTCTTTTAAAATAAACCGTGTTCAGAAGCCAGGTCCAGAATTGCACTGGACCAGATTTTAAGGCTCTTCCAATTTGCCTCATTTGAATTTGAATCAGTGTTGAACTCTAACAGCTTGAAAGATCAGGGAGGTTTGGCTAGCACCCATCCTATTCTCCTTTATTCTGAAGTAATTACTTATTTTGGGTTCAAAGCAAGCTGTAAATTAATGTTGTAGGGCCATGTAATTTTTGTGGAAAGATTCAGAATTCTTCTTAATCATTCCTAAGAGGATACATAAAAACCGCAGAAGGATGCTATTATTTTGTTATTATAAGTAATTCTGAGCCTGTACTTAGATATTAAGATATTTCAAGAGCTTTTTTCCCATTTGTGCATTCCAGGTCTTCAGCAATTGTTCATTTAAAGCCTATCCGTGTCATCCTTTGAAGCCAACAGGAGTTCTCACTACACAGTGGGCACCTAACAAATAACAAATCTGTTCAGTTATACTGCAGTCTTGGGAGTTATTCACATTCCCTCAGGAAGAAAGGATAGAAACCCGGTGATTCCCTACAGAAATGGCTAAGTGTAAGAAAAGTGGTAGTAGCTAGGCTAGGACTTCTGAGATGTGCTCTTTTATTGGACAACCCCCGTCCAACACCTGGAAACATTCTGCAGAAGCCTCTCAGTCCTGGTGACGAATTTTCATCAAGCCTCCAGCAGAATTCTGCAGAGATTGGTCCCTCAACAGAGCCCTGGAGCTCCCCAGCTCCCTGCCAGCTCAGTCACGCGAGGCTGAGCCTCCAGCCTTCGGGCTCACACAAGTTTACACCAGTGGTGGGCAAGGCTTCTCCAACAAGTCATTTCAACAAAATTTAAGAGACGGATTTACAGCATGTCAGCTATGACCTTTGTGCAGCAGATATGAAGCAGGAATGAATGACTGTATGCTCTAGATCTTGCCGTATCAGTAACAGCGATGCACAGAAACTTTTTCAAGTAGCCAGGCTACATTTCCAGCAGCAGCTGCCAATGCCAATGCCAGCTGGACAATTTAATTTTGGAAACGCCTCATGCCTCAGAAACATGAGTTGCCCCTCTCTTAAATTTCTAACCCATGAGATTTTTTCACTTTTAATGTAATTTCAATCTGATTCAAAACAAAGGTAAGTTTTTATATTAACAGCTCCTGTGAACTGCAAACACCCTGCCTTGGACAGCTCTGCTGACCCACTCCAATGCTTGCCTGAAGGATCTGCTTAGGTTGGGGAAGTCAAATCACCAGATCCAGTGGGTGTAAATCAGGAAGAAAGTGACACAAAATATACTTTACAGGTCAGAAAACAGAAATGTCTTTTATATCTTACAAATCAGCAGTATTTTTTTACATTTATATGAAAGGCTTCATTAACCGTATGTTTCCAATTCCCAAGAAAATATGAAGAAGAAGGAGAGATATACAACTCCAAAAATATGTAAAGTATGGCAGTCTGGAATTCCTTACTGAAATTAGTTATGGAGAGACGTTAATCACTGTACCCTCTAACTTTGCTTTAGGTCACTACCTTTACTCTTAATCTTTGCAAAGATTAACAATCAGCCAATTTACATATACAGCTCTGTAAAAGATTTACAGATTCAGATTGTAGGAATGAGCTCCAGACATCCCTGCAAGCTTCCAAATTAAATCCTGGATTATATTCTCTTCCCATCCCCGCCCCAAAAAAATTAAAAAAATTCATCCAGGCAAAACCCCCAAATATTAGTAAGACTTTTTCAGAACAGGGTCATTTTTTCTAAAACATATCCCGAGTGATTATAACTTTACTCATGAAGAAGGCAGAAAAAAATAGTTCAGGGAAAAAGATTGTATTTGTGTGTGCTGCTCTGACACAACAGCTCTGGGCTCCCAAGGGCTGGATTCTTACAAAGCAAACTGAACAGCAATAGCTTAAATGAACTTCTTGGCTGACTGTTGGATACGCTTTAAACAAATTGTCAGCATTGCAATGAAATTAACCTTTTCTTTCCTTTCCTGTTGTGTGACACAGTAACTTTCATGGAAAAAAACCACCATACAATCCCTGGTCAACTTCCCTTATGTTCCGAAAAACGTTGTCTCCTACCTGACATAACAGTTTAAAATCTCACTGTAACACACCTACTTGTTCAATACAAAGAAAATACTTCTTGAAAACAAGAATTACATTCCCAGCTCTGGTACTCAAGGCCCGACTGACTCTGTTTCAATATTCAGGCTCTCTATGTTTAACCCCCTGACAGGGGCAATACTCCTCCCTTTTTTCTGTGTCCTGTATTGAGGTTGGCATAGCTCAGTGCTGGCTCATCCTGCACCTCAGCTTTTCCTATGGGACACCTCCACTGGGCTTGCTGCTTTTCCCTGAGGAGGGGCAACTGCTGGTTAAGAACAATCATTGCCCAAACCACCAAATTCCTCTTTCCTGCCCACAGCTGCCAGCGGGGAGCAACAGCCAGCTCTGCAACCCTGGTCCAGAGGAGGGATGGTAGCCTGACTTACGGTTTCCCAAACCAGATCTGTCTCTTCTGACTGCTGAGGCTGAGACAGTTTGCAACAGAGATTTCTGCTGTGTGTGTTAACAGCATCCACTGAATGGGCTCCCATCTTATTTAGGGTCCTCGTGCTCTAGCTGCGTACAGACAATAGGCGCTGCTAACCCACTATAGCCAAACCCACTAAGGTGGTCGTGACAGCTCTCCCTTACAGGATATATATGGCGTGTGTTTATGCAGACACACACCCCTTTCCCCAGGTATTCTGAAAAACAACAAGAAGGGGTTGATGAGAATTTCTGTCAGATTCTGAAAACTCTTTCCTGGCTCATCAAGCAGACTGCAAATTCCTCTGTCACGAGGTTCAATGCCTCCACATTCCTTTGCATAGTGTCACGGTGATCTAACAACAGGAAACTTGCTGCTACTGGTTGGAGAGCAACCAAGGGGAAAAATTATCTGTATTATAACATTTGGGTCTTCAGCCAGGCTCAAGTTTGTATTGCTGGGGCTAGGGAATAGCTGACCACAGCCAGGTGATGAGACGGAAAGCTGTCCACAGCTTTGAAGTCCCCTCCCTAGACCACTTCCTTATAGGGCTCCTCAAAGGCAACCAGGTAGCTTTAAAACTCAAATTAAAAAAAAAAAAAAATAGCCAGGCTTTATTACAATATAAAGTAAGTCAGCTAATGTTTTAAATAGAAAAATATCAGCTAGGCAAGATACTAATAAAATTAAATATACAAACAATAGTTTTTTATACATAGCTCCCCCTCTCCAACTCAGTCCTTTATTCCGGTCTTGGTTTAGCTGACCATAGCAAATTCTGCACAGATTCCCCTGATCTGGAGAGGCTTCCCTCTGGCCCTGGCAGGGGCTGGCCGGCTGCTCCCTGCTCCTCACAGCAGTTCCCATCTCTGAGCTACAGGTTCCCAGCTCTGTGCCCTGCTCCCTCACTACCTCTCCCTGCTAGCTCTTGAACCTTCCTGGTCCCTCAGCACGCTTGCTTGCTTGGGAGTAATTTCCCCCATCTACCCTTCTTTCCAGTTGGCTGCAGCTGACCTAGTTTCTATTTAAAGGATCAGCATGGAAACATCTGTACTAACAAAACAAATGTCAAATCTGCCTGGCTCAAGGCTTCTCAGCTGTGTGGACCAAACAGCTTTTTGGTGGCCAGCACTCAGGATAAGATTAGATAGACCCTGCTGCTCAGCCTTGGAGGCAAAGGGAACTGTGCTGTCAACAGCTCTGTTAAAAGCCATTAACCCTGTTAATATCTTCCTCACCTGTCTTCCCTCTTGGCAGGCCACATAGCAAACCCAGCTCTGGAAGATGCTTGCACAGAGAAAGCAGACAGCATCACCAGGGCTGTCCCGTCACTGCCACACTTCTGTCACCTCAGCAGTTTGCTTCATGCCCTGGCTGCCTTCTCCAAGGCTGAGGTCCTGCTCTGGCTCCCCAGAGCCTGAAGATCATGGCGGCCTGCAGCAAGGACAGGCAACATGAGCCTGGGACGTGGGACTCTGCAGGGCCGTGTGGGGCCATGCGGAGCCCAATGGCACAGGCAGAAAGCACAGGACTCCCTGTGCCTATGCATCTCCTGCACACACAGGGGTGATGCATGTCAGCCCTGTTCCCTGCGAACAAGCTCCAAAAGGGCTGATATTTTATCCTGAATCTGAACTGTGTCACCAAACTTTGAGAACGGCAGCTGCAGACAGTAAGCCCTTTGACACATGGGCACCGTAGCCCTTTCTGGCGCTACCTGCGTGAGCCAGCCAAAGGAAACGGTGCAAGTGATGCTCATAACACAAGAACCCGAGGGGTAAAGTTGCCTCTCCCTCTTCCTGCCTGCAGTGGGGGGATTAAAATCCAAGTGACCAGATCTAATTCAGATTGGGAATATAAAGGTTTTGCCTTTAAATACAGGAGGTTCACAATCCTGTCCCTCAGTCACGTGCTTTGTGACCTCTTACTCAGTAGACCATGCAATGGGCTATGCACATTTCTAAGACCAGGCCAAATCTGAAGCCCACAGAAGATGGAAAAATTCCAATGCCTTTGAACCAGGTCATTGTTTCTAACTGATGCTGCCCCTTAAATACAGTTATCATCGCAGGGAATCTGCCAGATAGTGTGTATTATCCTTGGGCAGAGGGGGAGAGGGGCACCACACTGTGCTGGCACATCCCCTGTCATTACAGAAACAAGGGGTGCCTGACAACTGAAAGAAATCAATGTCAATTTGCTCATAACTGCTTGGCAGTACAGCAATTACTTCACTGATTAAATCATCAGTTAACTAACAGAGGTAAAATTCAAGTTAAAGGAAACTTCACAGTGTCGCCATGTAAAATCTTCTCTATTCCCTTTTCAAGCTGTTATGTGATCTGGTGAAGTCCTGCTTTGTTCTTGCAGAGCCTGTTGCCATGGAAGTGACTGAAATACCACAAGTTAAGCAGTGTAGCCTCTATTTCCTAAACAAATAAGCAGCTTTTCCCTCTGCAAAGGACCACAAATGGTACTTGTGCTGCTATCAGATATGCATTGCACTTGCCAAATGCTTTTAAGCACTGAGCTCCACTCTAAGCAATTGGGTCACCCAACAGGAAGGACCAGCTAGAAGGTGCTGCCTTGTGTGGGGGCAGAAGGGGGATGTTTTGGAGTTTCGGACTTCACAGTATTTCCAAATCAGATCAGGTCACCCCTCACTTCTGCTGTTTACTAGCAAACAGGCTCATTGCAAACATGAAGAAAAGGGGAAACGAGGTGAGCTTCAACTCAGGCAAAGCTTAAAGTCAGACGTCCAGGTGGACAACATAGCCCCATGAACAAAAAGGATGAAACAACAGAAGGCTCAATATTCAGCTGCCAACCACTTCTGCCTGTTAAGGAGCAGGATGATACCTTGCTTTTTTGGAGAAGAGGGCTAACATCGCTTGATGTGCTTTTCAGAAGCACTCTTTGCATTCTGGAGAGCATAGATACTGCTGCTATGCCTGCTGCTTGCAAGGATGGAGAGGGAGAGAAGGACACCTTGCTTCCCCGCTCCCTAAAACGCAAGACGACATGAGGCAAGCCAGCCCTCAGTCTGCAAGGGGTTGGACCTGAACGGTGCAGCACGGTGTCTGTTTTCCCTGCCTCATACGTTCAGAGCAAGCAAACAGGAGAACTGGGAGCAGTCTGACACCACAGTCTCCCTCGGAGGAGTCTGTTTTCAAAGAACAAATATAGCGGTGCTCACTTTTTTTGGTAGAGGCAGATCCTTTCTCAGATTAAAAGCTTAACTCAGAGAAAAATCTGTTTGCATGTTGTTTTTCACAACATATGCCTTCCTACTTAACAAAGTTTATGGTGACAGAAACATTCCTGACATTTTAAAGCAGCTGCTGTGTTTCCCCATTTATTTATTTATGTATTATTCCTCACAGGAAGGAAGCTGGGAAGAAGAGAGGAATGTAATCTTCTTCGTTACAGGTTTCTTACTTAAACTTTTGCAGCATTTCATAGATTTATATAGAAGTCCTGTATTGTGTGAAGGTCTTCCAATCTCATTCTAGAGCTCATACACATAAGAAGGAATTTTTTTTTTAATTCTTCCATTTTCTAATTCAGTTTGAATTTATATAGATGTGAGCAAGTACAGCTCTTTTCATCAGAAGGAAACTTAAGGTTTGGCCCTTGACTATTGATCCCTCCAGCTTTTTGACTAAAATGTTTTCAAACAGGTGTAAGTTCTGGGTTGTGTTTTTGGCAAGCTTACAAAAACTGAACTTTAGAAAAATTAGGCAATGTCTTATGATCTCCAGTCCTAACCACCTTGACTAGGATTGAACAAGCTAAGCAAGGTCAGGCCAGGCTCTGTCAGTGAGATCAGCAGACCAGGTGGCTGTTGCTGGGAGCTACACTGTGAATGGCACTGGAGTACCAGCATTTCTGAAAGCTGGTGGGACCACCACACTGCAGAGGAGAGAGACATAAATCTGAATAATCTTTGCATTAACCTTTAGGTTTTTAGGGAAAACTGCTAATTTTAGTGTCTTGGTCAAACCATATGGTCTATACAACCAGTGTCATCTCAGATATAATGTGTTCTTCACTTAATAGACAATTTAATACCATGCTGTAGCACACCAGCAAATAAAGGCTATGTTCTGACAAAAAACTGCATACAGTTTTCTATACAGATGAAGCAACTTCCATCAATACATTTTGATTTGGAGGCCCTTTCTGTATCAGAGGCTCATATTAGTATCTGATATGAAATGACTACCACACAGCACCACCAGCAGAGCAAGGTTACTAAGTTCCTTATCAGGATTAGAAGTATCTAACAGGTAATTGTTTAACATCGGACTTAGTGTTTAAAGATCATCCTCCTTCCAAATACACTAAACCAATAATACGTAATGACAATAATGAAATTATTTCACTTAGATCACTAATAACAGACATCATCTCCTCTGTTGCAAGTGCCCTTTAGACTTCCTTTCCTACAAAGTGTGCAAAGGGCTGGAGCACAGATTATATTGCAGTTGAAGGTCTATGCTTACACTCTGAGACAGGAGGCCCAATATATTACAGTAAGAAGAGGAACACATGAGCTATAATTTTGATCATTATGTAATTTCCAGACACAGCAATGGCTTCACCATAACCAGCTTTCAGAACGGTAGTCCCATTGCACAGCAGCTGAATCCAGCCCTGGATTTGCAGCAGACGCATACACTGCTGATTAGACAAGATGCAGATTTTGCTTAATAAGTAACATGCAATCTTACTGAATCTTTGAAGTGAAACCTTTGGCTATTCCAGATGAAAACAATGACCCTACTGAAGGAGTCCTTCACCCTTCTGATAAGGTAAGATGGTAAAAGTAACTAGCTCACATGTTAGCCAAGAGTTTCATAACAAACAGAAGATAGCCATTCATTAGGCAAAATCCTATGTCTTTCTAAATTCTTAGACACCAATTTTATCCACAGAAGAGTTTCAGATATTACAATAAGAAAAATGACCATTAATCTTTAGCTTATTTATCTGTTGCCAGAAGCATGCTCAGCCCAACAATATATCACCACTAAACCCTTCCTGCTCCCTTGAACTTCAAAGTGCTATAAAAACAATTATAGCAGAAATGGGTTCAAATTATGTCAGAACATGAGCAAACTTTAAATTCCCTGATATATCCAATAAAGAAATTTTTTTTCTATTTAAGGCAAACAAACAAACAAAGCACCAAAAACCCACACTAATTCCTCTCCATTTAGGTATCTATTAATCACTATTAGACCACACAAATTGGTAGCAGTAAACCATTAAGGTCTAAATTCTGGCCTCAAAACCAACAAGTACATCCACAAAAACTTCTATGAAAAATCTAAATCAATGAAATCCGATGCAACTGTTCCACTCTTGCTGTATAAGTACACATCCATGAAAGCTCTACAAGCAAAAGCAGACCATCTATTTTGTAATTGTAATAATAGTTAGTTATAAAAAGATAGATGAAACCTCAGATTTTTCCACTGAGAATTCAGCTGCCTGTTTCAAACACTCTGGGGTCCAATTCTGTTGCTTTGTGCACATGGTAAGATAAATGCAGTATAGCTGCAGGGTTCCCTCCTCCCACTCCCTTTCAGCTACCTCAGAGTTTCTGGAGGGCAGCCAAAGCGGCAGCTCCTGCCTTAGTTTGCAGACAATCCTAAACAGTGGTTCTGGGAGAGAAAGTTGAAGACCTGGAGGACCTTCCAAGACAGCCCAGCATCACGCAGGTGCGCATACCCTCACCGGCAGTGGCAGGGCCCCTTGGTGGAGCCTTGCTTTTCTGTTGGGTATAGGACTCTGGCACCCACTCAGAAGTGCAAGGACTCTCACTGTCTATTGAGTAAAAGAGGATGATCCATATTGCCCCTCCTCTTCCACATTTCTTTTTCCTCTTTTTTACTGAAGAGAAGGGTTGAGACCACTGGGGGCCTGGGACATCCCTGTTCAATTGCTGTCTGAAGATACAGAGTGAGAGAAGAAGGCCACAGCTGGATCTTGGTGCCCTCTAGGTATCTTCTGCCGTGGACAGCCTTTAGGTCTTTGTAGCAAGGTATGAAACAGAGCACTCCTGAGCTTGCCCTAACATACGTTACTAGCTGACCTGTCTTCAGGCATGCAGAGACAGAAAACACACTGCCCAAAGTGGAGCCGGTCCTGCCTCTCAGGCTCTCAGGTCTTTGACTCTGACAAGGCACATGGCTGTTCAAATCCTCCCCCAATATCACTGTAATGTGTTGAGACATCAGTGTTTGCAGCTACCTGCTTTGCTCCTCTGCCAGGATTTTATTACTCGGCGGCAGGAATGACAGACCCAGACAAGCACCTGCACCTCAGCTACTCGAGTGCAAAATCTGATATATTACATCCTTGGTAGAAAAAGAGAGCACAGCAGTGTCAACTTAATGAACAGCTGAGGCACAGGTGAGTGAAAGGCAGGGCAGATAGGGACAGTAATATCTCAATTCATGCCAGTATGCATCAGTGAAAGATATGTTAAATAACTAAGTTGATCACTCTGCTATCCATATGTATCTATATTTATCCAGATTAAAGAGGATACACAAAATTACTATTCAAACGTTACATCAGAAAGTCCTTAACTTATCCACCTTTCAAAAGTACTTTTATGAAAGCATTTATTGNCCCCCCATAATTTTTAAGCCTTTGGAAATCTCAGTTCTGAAAAAACCAGCTCTTTTCTCCTTGATTTTGCATTAAGTTTTGATAGGGAACGGACGAATCTGAAAGCAGAACCTTTATTAGCAAACTGAAGAAGATCAGATCCTTTACTGGAAGATATTAAACACCGCAGGATTTTTTGGCATTTGAGCAGACTGAAGGTGTTCTTTTAATTTTGTGTTTGTTTCTCACTATCCAACCTATTTTAACTGGCAATAAATTAATCTTCCATAAGTCTGGTTTGCCTATGATGGTGACTGGTAAGTGGTGTCCCCNTTATTGCTTTTTTTTATGTTGCAAACATTTTTGCACAGTTTTCATTAACTGAAGAGAGTTGAATATGATATTATGGTAACTGTACACCATTCATTTTATGTCACTTCTACACAACTAGTTAAAGGAGTATTAAGACAGACTCGAAATGGGTTTCCCAGTCTTCCACTGGACACTCACATTGCCATTTGCAAAGCAGAAAAGAAATGATCATTCAGTAAACCACCTTCTATCATAGCAATAATGAATGATACATAAAACAGTCTAAAAGTAAGCTCAACTATAATAATTCAAGAACATACCAGGTTATACAGAAATCCAGCCAAACTGGAGCAGGGAACCTGTGTTTAAACAGGAGGCATATGAAAAGTTATGGTGAAGATAAGGAAGCCACTTCATTTGTGGGACATCAATAGCAGATGATTTGCTCTTGGGCTCAGTCATAAGTCGTAAGTCTCCTTTCCACCCACACAAGTAGGAAGACTAAGAAAGACACCAGCCCACATTGAAGTGAGAGACTATTTACTTAGGGAACCACCCCTTGGCAAGATCTCATTTCTTTCTAGCTGAGTGGGCATCTGGCAGCCCACCACAAGATGCACAGAAAAAACAGCCTGCAGGAAAAGGAGTCCCTGCCCACCTTGTGTGGGTTGTCTCATCGTTTTGTTCAATGTAAGGATAAGATTATCACTACACTTGCCCCCACAATCATCACCACCCATGAGACTACTGCTAGTTTTTTGCCAGAAGTGACCAGTATCCAACATTCAGGCTTCCTTTTGTATCTCTGATTATCTTTGGAGCTAGCATCTCATGGTCATTCCTTGTTTTCAGCTCTCCAGATTCCCCTGCTTGACCTCAGCTTATGCTGAAATAATTAAAGAGCCCTCTAATGCCTGGACACCACCTAATAATTCAGCTGATTGAGATTTGCATATTCATTATTTTTAGTGCACCCAGAAGGAAAGGAGGAATCAATTACTTCATTGAGTCTTCCCTTGACAGACGGAATAACTTCTCTTCCTTTACTGCCTACATAAAAATACTACTCTTGGACTACTTCTATTGTAATTCTGTTTCATTATAAGTCATTGCAGGGTTTCCACATGATTTGTTAAATAAGTAATTTTACAAGCAGAGAAACCAACAGATCAGGACAGACACAAAGCAAACCTGTATCAGGTCAGGAGGTTCAGATTCTAGCTCCATCTCAGCTCTCCCTTCCAACAAATGATCATTGCTGAATTTTGTGGAGAAATACCTTAACTTATGGCTTCTAGACTTTTGTGTTTAGGTTTGGGTTTTCTCTGTTTTTAATCTTGATTTTTCACAGTTAAATTGATTTTTTCAAGTTGTGCCATAGTTTTTTGATAGCTTCTGATATTTTTTCTTGATAAAGTTTCATTTATTTATATATTTGAAAGCAAAAAAAAAGCTTCTACTTTTCTAACTGATCGTCTTTCCCACCATCCCTTCCATCTTTATTAATTTTTTTGTACTTTGTAGAGAAATGAGCTAGCCCTCACGGAAGTCAGTACTTCTGATAACTTCAGTGAGCTCTGGGGGAAGTCCTAAAGGCTCACACCTTCCAGATAGAGCTAATATTCTGGCTGGAACAGCTCCCAAAGCAGGCATGTTTTAACAAGTACACCTGTGATTAAGCTGAATTGTGAAATAAGAAGTACACAGAACTGAAAGGCCCCTGACAGGTTTCTAACTTTATTCAGCAAGATAAACAAGCACAGGCAGGTGCAAAATCCTGCTAGAATTTGTTGAGGCCCAGCTCAATTTAAAAGGAAGGAATCCAGCCCTGCTGAAATCAGTAATCAGTCTTTGTCTCCAACCACAGGGCAGTGTGATGTGCAGCTGCAGGGGTTAGAGATGGCATGAGAAATCCAGCAGCACACAATGGCCCACTAATGTGGTGCAATGGGTGTCCGTGTCCAAGTGTTGGCAGCAGGGGTGGCCTCTGTCAGAAGAGGCCAGAGCGGCTGGGTAGGTATCTGCCAGCCAAGGTCAACCCACTACATATGGACAAAGAGCAGTTGATCCTCTTCTAAGAAGGACTGGCCATTGTCCCCAGAGCCCAGTCCACCTGGCCCCCAAGGCAGCTAGGGCTGTGGGTAGTTCCCTTCCTTTTCTGCTGTTTTTCCCAGCACAGACCTCACTGGGATAACCCTGCCACATCAAGGGCTACAACACCTGGCTTGAGCTTTCCGTCACAGGGATGTCCCAACTCACTTAGAAACAGAGTATATGCCCCTACAGGCCCTATTTGCCTGTATTCATGGTATCATTGTTGTGAGAGAAGACAGAAGTAAAAAGCTTTTCTCCCCCCCAAATGCCTTCCCCTTCATCCTGGAACGTGTAATATCAAACACAGCAGACAGTTCAGTCTGGCCCTTTTCTGAGGGCTTCAGTTTTACTGCATCAGCGAAAAGCTAATCCAACAAACATATCTACCAACATCTGTTCCAGCTTGATCTCTTCTGAAAGAGGCTTATCTCTTTAACATGGTACAGCCTATATGAGACTCTGTTTCCTCCTCCTCTTTTCCAGAGTCCAGCCCGGACACGAAAGGGAGGGTTCAGGTATTCCCAGTGCCACACTACATTCAGGACACTGTGAGCTCTAGGAAAGTCCACAGGCTCAAGGGGAGGCTGGACAAATTCATGGACAATAACTATACCCAAAGTTATTAAATACAAAGACACCACCTCTAAGGCTGTGGAAGTCCCTGAGCTTAAATGGTGGAGACTGGTGGAACACCTGCAGGAAGTACTACCACGGGCTTGCCATACTCATACCACTGCTGGAAATAGGATTCTGAGCTGGGTGGCCTTGTAAAGCTGGTCTTCTGTTCCTATATATTGTCACTGTTGAACAAAATCTGTTCCAAATTTTGTTGAATCTAGGTAAAAGTCATAAGAAAGCTGTCTCTTACAAACCAAGCCCTTTGTAATAGCCTTCCTCTCTTCTGCCTATCAGTTACATGACTATTATGTCAATTTTCAATGTCACATTCATGTAACTTGCTTTGAAGGGGGAATTAATAAAACAAGTCCAGTTGTCTCTCCTGGCAACTCATTTTTGCAAAGAAAATGTGCCTTTGTAACAGAGCATTTTTGTGTGAATCGAATGCCAGCATTCTTTGAGGTTTTGAAAAACATTTGGGAAAGATATTACAGCAGAGAAGTCACCTCTGGTAGTTATATGCTAGCTTTCTTTTTGCTTTCCAGGTCAGGATTGAATGATTCAGAAGGAATAGCTTCAGACAGCATTTAATTTACCTCTTTGACTGCATAATAAAAATGTGACATCCAGGAATGATGGGTAGAAACTACTGTTGGTCTAGTTAAATTGCTGATTCTGTCCTTCCTCTGTATCATTGTCCTTTGACATTGATCAAGATCACAAAAGTTAGAATTTTTCTCATGTGACAAATGTAGTTTTGTCAAAATTATATCTTTCTGTTCTTTAACTACTAATAGAACATCCACAGTCTTCACAAAACTTTACAGAAGAGAGAATAAAAATGTTATTTTTACCACTTTTTTACCAATTTACCATTGCTCTTTTACTATTTCCTAGCTTTTTGTAACATTTAGTAATTCACTCCAGTCACATTGCCCAATCAGAAGATGTAGAGTCTTTTATTAATTGCAAAAGAATCCAGGACTCTCTGAATGTTTTCAGGCTCCTGGAATCATTGAGATGACCATAAACATGCTCAGACTTAATCAGTATATTAGCACAGTGCTTCTTATGACCTTATATAATTTTTTTTTTCCTTTTTTATACAAACTTCATAACTACTCCAAAGATACCTGGAAAAGGAGGGATGCTAAGAAAATTACCTTACCTCTGTTAAGATGCTGTCTGCACTGGCACATTGAATCTAGGTTATGAGCTTGAAAAATTGCATTCATTGCCATGACACCAAATACAATTTTGTGATCAGTTTGGACAAGGACCTATCTTGCTTAGTAACTCCATCAGCTGCCCATGGCTAAAACTAACACATAAGTTAGTGTTACTCAACATAATTCTCACAGACATTAGCTTATATTAGAGGGAACATACACCTTCATCCATCCATTCTCATTTGTGATACCACATCTGAGCAAAGTGATGTATTTTGAAAAGATTTTTCGAGACCACTTATTTAGTGACTTATGCCTTATTAGTTCTGTACATTTCTGGATGGTTTTCTCAACAGAAAAAATGACAAGACACAGTTTAGTCTTCTTAAGATGCATCAACATAGCATGCATACTAAAGAGCCTTTAAAGAGACTAGTAGTTTCAATATATAGTTTCTTGTTCATTAAGTTATTTATAAATCCTTCCCATTTATCTCTGTTGAGATATCCTTTCTTTGCCAATAATAGTTAATCTGAAGGCAGTTTGCACTGGTCTTTCCAATAGCCAGATGGAATAATAACCTATACAGCCTCACCTTAGACCCTTAGCACAGATAGCTATTAACAAATAACGGTAATAACAAGTAGAATTATTATTGTTGCCAAGCATAAGTATACTTTTTATATGTAGTTTAATTATCCCTTTTTGCTATGATATCTTTTCACGTTACACATATTATGAAGCAGAAAGGTTATAAAAATCATAAATATCAGACCAGCAAAGCCGTAGCAGCACTAAATGAATCCATGGCTATTCTGTCTGAGGAACTGACAGAGCTGGACCTTTGGGATCATCAAATCTGCTGTTTGTTGTGAGCTGCATGATCATATGGATTCCATAGGCCAGGATCCACAGCAAAACTATAGTCGTCACCAAGCCCATCCAGATTCCAGGAGTGAAGAATCCTGTACAATCACTTGCATAGGAAAACTGGTTGTTTTCAACGTTGAAGCCTTGAATCTAAGGATGAAGAAAGGTAGATAGAGGAGTGCAATTAAATGTGGACCGTAGGGCCTACTTTCAGAATATATGTGGCAATTACAAAAAATGCACCTGTTAATTACCTCTCACAGTCTGCTCATTAGAAAAGAGTGAGAACCAAATCCTTTGCATAACAATTTTCCAGGTCTCCTTTCCACCCAGGAAATTAAAGATGCACAAGTTTTTTGTTTCGCAAGAGGTAGGTTGTGTTTCCCACTTCAGAAATTTGTGTTGCTTTTAGAAGTAAAGTCCCAAAGAGGACGTGTGATCAGTATTGCTCAATGACCACTTCAGAACCAGGAAGCTCAAAGCACCCAAAGGCCTGAGAGTTAAGGCCTCCCAGATCATAAGATTTGTTGAAATACCCTGAGATTTTTAGCTAATAACTCCTTGACAAGCAGAACTCCTGAAACCTACTTTAAAATGCATCTAATGAAGATGACCTTTTTGGCTGAGTTTTAGTGAAAGTTCAAGGAGAAAACAGTTGTGAAATCTTTCTTCCCCCCTCCTTAGACATCAGAGACTCAAAACAGGACAAAGGGCTTGCTTTATTGAGGAATGGGATCTGTGTTGTCTATTAACATATGAAACCTATATAAGTTTTTCCAGCAGTTAGAAAAATTCTGTAATATCTCTCCTTTGACTGGATTCTTGAGGTCTGCCACTGACTGAGCTCCTGCTGTATTATTTTCCTCAGAAAAATCAACTAACTTGGGGATCTATTCTCTGCCTAGCCACCAATTTTGCAAAAAGTATCAACAAACAATGTCTTTGAGACCACTAACCTTCTAAAAATTTTGTTAAAACCAGTCAAAGGATTAGAAAACTGCAGAAAGGGAAGACAATCCCCCCTCTACACTCATGCACATAAGCACTGATTCCTTCAGAAGGAAGGGAATCTAACTGGTGGAAGAAAAGGAAGGAAGGAAAGAATTAATCTGATCTGTGTTTTTGAGTCTTTCTTAAATAATTTTATAAAGAAAAATGAAGACTGGGATTCTTATGTATTTACCGATTCTTTGAAATGTGTGTGTAAGGAAAGCACCAAACATCATAAATCCACCAGTAAAGAAACAAGACCTTAAAACTGACTATTTTCTATAAAATATTATAGAATAAAATAAAAAAGGATTATTTTATTTAAATCACTTCCCTCACCAGGCAATAAGCAAAGAAGCAGAAGATCATGTATTTCTACTTTTCTATGTTCCCATTTCATGATTACTCAATGCTTTATGATAAACTAGATGGAAAGCTTTGTGGTATTAAAAGAGTTTGTACTTCCTAGGAAAGGTGTTGGTACAAACATTGAAGAAATTTGTCTGCGGCTTGCATACCATGCTACACCAGTGAGCACTTGGGGTTTGAGTTCATTCACGGCTCAGACACCTAAAGTTAATGTGTACATAATACGTGTGTTAAGACCAATGTCCATACCTTCCAGAATGCTGATTAATAAAACTATTATCATATGCAGAACTAGGGGCTCTTTAGGTACTGTGGAGGTGAAGACAATTTTAGCAATTGAAGCTTTTCTGGGCCTTTTAGAAGAATCTTTCCAAGTCAGATCATGGTAGCTAACTTGCAAATACTGCCTGCTTTCACTATAAGCAGTCAGACTTCTGATTAAAGCAGGATTAGCAAAAATCAGCTTTTGGGCTGGGTAACTGTTTGCACAGTTTTAGAGAATACAGGTGATTACCAAAAGCCTTCGCTTGTTAAGCCACTGCTTTGACAACAGATGAGAATGTGAATAGGAGTCATGAAATGTAGTCTGAAAGACTTATTTACAATAAAAAACAGAAAGCAGGTGATGATTTATGTAATTTATGTTCAAAAAATGGATTGAAATTCTGGAAAATAATACACACTTGTTACCACATTTACAAGAACTCTCTGAAGCACTTAACAGGCATATTTGGTTTAGAAAGGCTTTACCACTTCTGATTTAGAGCCAGAAATACTGAATTTTACTATGTCAATCCTATTGGGTATTTTTTGAAGCAGAATTATGCTTATTGAACCTTCGAGGTGAAAGCTTTAATTGTACATTCTTAAAATGCTGTGTCTACTTTTAGGTGGGAGGTGAAGTATATGCAGCGTTCCTTTATTGTTTTTCTGAAGCTTTATCATTTCTGTGGGTGTGTTAGATTCCAGGTGGGAGATAAAAATGTGACTCCTAGCAGCATTTCTACCTATAGAAAAGTTAAAAATACTTACATGTGGTTCTCTAATTTTTATGAATGTAAAGCCTTTTGGATACAGGCCTCTGTACTGCAGAAGTTTTAATTTTAGTGGTTGGACCAGCATCATTTGTCTTGGTTATACTAGTCTGCATTTACTGTTAATTTTTAAAATATGTTTTTAAAGGAGTTTTCTTGTCATTTGACCTTAGACAAAACCTTCAAGTAAAACCTGTTGGTTTTGTGGCTCTTAAGTGTACACCGAACATCTAATTTTTGAACTTAGAAATATTTTAGCCACAAAGAATCCTGTATTCTTGATTTTAAAGTTTTTGGCAGTTTTTCTTAGGAACAAAGGGGCTTCTAAACCACTAGGACACATACTAAAGAAAAACAGTGCTTTTGGTGGCAGCCTCCTCTTTAACTTCATAGACAATTCTGAGATCCTCAAAAGGATAAAAGGTGTCGTGGTAGAACAACCATTCCTGTAACAACAACAACAAAATCAACAAAAATCCCCACCAAAACCAGTGCAGGTTTGATACTGTGTACGGCTATGAGTGGTGACATCCTAGGCTATGGGCATGCCTACACAGCATCCCACAGAGGTTCTTTAGGTGGTAGTGACTGAGCTAGCTCCAGAACTAAAGTAAAAGGCTGCATCAGTTCAGCCTTGCCTTGGAATAAGCTATGCAAGGCTTCATCGTGCAGGTGCCGTGTCCCTCTAATACAGTGATACTGTTTTCAGGACCCAACATTGCGAAGTGCAATTGTACCAGCTAGATTGGCATTGGATCCTAGTTTCTAATTAATTGCATAACATTGACATGAAAATCACGTTCCTCAGTTTCAGCAACAAGATTTTGTGCTGGCTGCAACCACTGAACACATTCCATGTGCCTTTTTCACCATGCAACAGAGCTTGGGGGTTTCTAAACCTCATTCTAGAACAAAGACTGATATTGAGACCAATCAGATTTCACTACATAGCAGTGGAAGATATCTGGAAAGGTATGATCTAGTTCAGATAGAACTTAGAAATGAGCCCAGAATGTGACTTTCTGTTTTCTCACACAACACAAAAGATCAAAACAGGACATTTCAGGTTGTGTTCCATGCTTAGGACTTGATCAGAGAAAAAGGCCTTTCCCAAGAGGAACTGGAAGTTCTGTTGTCTGAACAGTGGAAGCAGCTGCTGCTCCAAATCAATAAGGAAGGTGGGAAACCTACTACTTCTACTCTTGATCAAGACCCCAATGCAAGGATGCCTACTAAGGATGGAGCAAGGCCTCTCTCTAAGCTTTGAGAAGGCAGCACAGTATCAATGTATATAGAAATTCAAGGAAAAGGTATGTTGTAAGTGGAGGCTTTGTATTTTCATAGCCCATGTACTTTCATAGCATAGTGATGCCAAAGTCTAACTTCACAGAGTGACTAGGCAAAGTACAGTTGTGTGGACTCAGATATTTTCAGGCCTTTCCATAAAAAATACTATCAGAAGGAACCTTAACAATATCGGTGTGTATTGCTATGTTGCTTCTCAAAAAACTGTGGGACTTGATCTTGGTATTTGTGGAAAATAAATCTCAGCACCAATGCTGTTTCTTTGAGATTTCCATTGTTTAAGCAGAAGTGTCAAATTTGGACTCCAATTATTGAGATTCTGTTTGTTATCGAAATCATAAATACAACTATAACCAGCATTTGTATCCAATTATCATGGGGTTAGCTCATCTTTGACAAATAGAGTCCCATTTGGAATTATTCTTATCATTTCCATGATCTCTTTAATCAAAGAGATCCCTTAGTGCAATACTGCTTTAAGATATAAATGTTATGTGCTTCTCCTAAGTCAAGATCAATGCTCAAAATAATAAAGTTATAATCATCTACACCTCACATATGTAGTTTGTACTTAATACACATAAAATCTATGCCTCATTAAAAAAAAAAAAAGGCAACTGCTTTCCTTCTAGGCCATGCGAGACCTAGTATTGCTCCCAATTGAAGTCCATACCAAACGTTCCATTAAATTTAATTGCATTGGGCTTTGTTTCTGTCTGTAGGAGTACAGACAGTCTCTGTCACTGAAAACAGTAACCACACTAAGCTGTACTTTCCTAGGTAAACAAAGTGCAAAGAAATCCAATAAAAACTAAGTAAGCAGCATAAAGCTACCCACCTAAGAGGCCCATGTTTCCAATAGCAGCTCAATTCATTAAACAGGCATGGGGACTTAGTCATTCTTTGCCTGATTAAGCGCATTTGGTTTTATTGTTTTTTCTTTTCTGTGGACAACTTCATAGTTTTCTGTTTTTCAAAGCTGTGCTTTCATGTTCTTTTTTTTCAGCAACTGCTGACTTTTTTACCCCTTTATTGAATAGCTCACCTAGGGGAAACAGATTTTCTTTTACGTTTTCCCTCGGGCTGAAATGAAAGTAAGGGCATTATGAATGTGTTCAGCACCTACAATAGCAAGTAATAGTTCTTGGAATTATCTCTGAAATGGTGATGTATACTTACTTGCAACCTGGAAATGAAAACATCCCAGTTTTTTGCCTCATTGTTGGATGGAATCAGCCTTGCAGGATAGAGATTGCTTGTTCCCACCAGCTGACAATGAAATGAATACTCTGCAGGAGCAGAGATGACAGAAACATTAAATTTAGCAAACTTTTCTCCATCTTGTACAATCTCAACTGAATCTAAAGTGGACCAATTTCTAGCCGAGCCTCCATAGAACTTGTTGGTCATTAAAAACCTAGAAAGACAACAGAGGGGAAAAAATAGTCAAAATGACAGAGGGAAAAAGTTAATATTCATTTCATAAAGTACTGGTGGCAGATAAAGGTTCACTATTGCTACCTGCAAATGTCACAGTTGGTATCTTAGCCTAGCCTCGCATGTCATTAGCATTGCTCATAAGTGAAGAGACTCTGTGAATATGTTTTTACTACTTCTTAGAGTTTCATCTCACAAGCACAACTTTCCATAGCTGTGGCAGGCAAGAAGCAAATGCGATTTCATTCTTCAAGGGCCTCTGCCAGTGCAGTATTTCATCAGTTACCAATCAGTGGAGCAGAACCTGAGAGACTGTCAGTAGGCCTGCAGTGGCTCTCAATAAACATTTTATGAGATTTTTTGAAGATTGCTTTTATGATAGGTACAGGCATGATAACCATTCTGATTTATTATTGCAATTCTTCCTTGGCTCAGATGCCTAAATGGCAATTTCCTTTGCAAATGTCTGAATTTGCAGTAGAAGACAGTTTTCTCTCACTGGAGGGTGGGGAGGGGTCATCAGCCCTAGTTTCCCAATTTGTAGTGGGTTTGCCACGAATAAATATTTTCTCATTTTGAAAAGGTCTGTGTATGTGTGGTATTGCAGCAGTTTACAGTAGTTTATAATTATGGGATTTATATATATGTTACTACCACTGCAGTTTGAACACCTCCCAAATGTTCTGAAACAGAAATAATTGAGAACATCCAGAAGTACATCCTGATCCTTTACAGATCAGGACTATGTCCTAGTCTTTACCACTTTTTACCCAGTTACTTTTAGGTATTCAAGTTATCTCATAAGGAAATTGTAAACTTTTCTCTGCATTGTATGTTGCTTAATACTTTAACCCTACTTGGTCTATGTATGTATTGCTCTATATAGTTTGCTGAAGTTTTTGTTGCTTATTGATAACCACAAAGAATTTAGAAGATGAATCTTTTTATCCATAAGTGAGACTTCCTACAAAATGAAATATTCAAATATGTCTATCCACAATGGGTAACACTGTATGTAGATTTTAAAATTTGGGGTAATACTTAGATGCAATTATGACAAGTTTGAAAAATAAACAGTCATCTATAAGTGTGGCACAATATAGAATATTTTATGTTCTATAGGGTATATGTACATATAGAAAGAATATGCTCTGTTGTAGAATATTGCTTGTTTGTTCAAATCAGTTGCTTTCAGTAGCGTGTCATCCACACAATGTAGAGTCTAAACTCAACACAAACAACGCTCCTTAGGACTAGCACACAAAATTTGATGGGTTAGGTTACTACAGTAATTGAGCCTATTTGGTTTTTTAAAATAATCTGTGGCTTTTGATTCACATAATTTCATAATCCTCAAGAGTTTCAAAATGCTCAGAAGGAATCCTAGAAATCAAAGTGTCATTCAGGTGACAAAAGGATGTTTTATCTTATGGCATTCCTTACATTTTGAGCCTAAACACCTCTTTCCATACAACAGTCAGCTGCAAGTATCAGTGAAAAAGAAAAAAAAAAATTTAATTTCATCTAGTACACATTCACAAATATTTATGGAAAATATTCTATTGTTACAGTGATGAAGTTACAAAATTAAAACATGTATTAGCCTAGATATTAATTGCTAGAAGAAAGGAATCTTTTCCTGATATATAGCACAATCTGAACAGAATTTCCATGGTGTCTCAGTAGCAATGCTATAGGCATTAGCTGGAGGCCAGTTAAAAGCACAGAGGAGTTTACTTAAGTGTTTGTGTCAACCACAGATGCTGGGTGTGCTCTGTACTTTTTCTGAGAAGATAAGAAAAGCAGTAAACAAGGAAATTCTTTGGAGACTTACCATATGAACAAACAAGTTTTATAAGGCTATGTATGTGAGTAGAGTCTAAAGTGACCTCCAAGAGAACGCTGTCTCTTCACGTTGCACCACAGACTAAAATTTTATGTTACTTGCAGATTTATGAGAATTAAGATTCTAATTAGTGAATTAGTTGAGCATGGTTAACTTAATAATACAAGCTTTTATCCTTAGCATTTTTCCAAACATTTATGGAATTTTTCACACATTAAGTGAATAGCCTCCAACAAGCTGATAACTGATACAACTATAATTCATTTAATTACAAAAAATACATTCAAACAGCAAAAATCAATAGAATTACTTTGTTTAGTTTAATATTTTCTCAGACGAGTAGATAGCAAATAGAATGAGCACAATATAGCAAATGAATGACAAAGGGAGGAGAGATAACAAAGATTATATCTGCAAAATTGAAAGTACCTTGGCTTTTATAGGAAATGCTGTGTTCTTATTAAACATTAGAGCCAATACAGGAAGCCAACTTTCACATAGACATTATGTGCTTTAAGTATTGTGGCACAAACAATTCCTGGTCATAGGCCAGACTCCCTTTGAGCCAGATAACCATATGAACTCCAAATGCCACCACTGTTACTGGTCACCATCTCAGGTGGCTATTGATTAGGAGAGATATTTCTGAAAAGGAAGCTAGCTGGAATTACTACTGTTTCAAAGATTCAAAGAGAAACAGAACTGTTAGGTAAAAGACTTTAAAACATGGTCCTTGGGTCAATTCTATTCTATACATCCTATGAGCAACAACAGCAGTCAGGTACTTATCAAGGTAAGTGGGGAAAATACTAATGCTCTGCACTTCCATCCACTTTGACACCTTTTCCCAGAGAAGATGACAGACAGGTGCTTGAACAGCTGGACGACGATGTTTCTTCCAGCAAAATCTACTACCCACTGCTCCTACCCCTGCTGCAGCAGAAGTGCACTTTTCTAAAACTAGCACAATCAGAAGCACTCTACAACCACTCCCTAAGAGCTCAGCTCTCAGTGGCAAGTGCAGGATGAATGGGACTGCTGCTCTTGCTGGAGAGAGGGAGAGGGAGACGGCAGCTGTTTGCATAGGATGAAGCAGCTATTGCAGCTGCTAGTAGGAGGTGGGATATGACTAGCTGCTCAGCACGAGGTGTAGACTAGTGGTGGTAAAGGCAGGCTCTGGATCCAGCTCATGCTGCTGAAGTTAGAGCCTCTTTTATTGGCAAATAAATTGAGCTATTTGAATGTGGTCCTCTCTGGTGTCACTTTCTATCTTTAAGGAATGCTCTCCTACATATAAGTAAATGGCCTTTACAGGGGAAAAAAATGCAGTCGTGGCTCTAAGCTCTATTCTTTCCCACCTCTTTGCCCTGCTTGTGTCCTGTTTATTGAGGCAGACTGTAATCTTACCAAAGAGTCATCTTGAACAAGAAATGTAATCAAAATGAATCAGAAGGGGAAAACAGAGGTTGTAATGTATCTCTGTGGATTTTAGAAGCTCTTGACAATAGACATGCTGAGATAAACAAGGTGAATAAAGTGTTCCTGAATCATGAAAAGATCAAGGGATTGTTCTGGTTCTATTGAGTATATCTTATTATTTGCATTATATGCCATGCAATATTGTATTATGGTAGCTAATAGAGGCCTAAAATGACACAATTGTCTCTTAAATCAAGAGATAATCCAACAGAAAACAGCACAAATATCCAGCTGTGTCTTTAGCAGAAAGTTTTCTTTATAAAGGCTTCTGAGGTGTTGTGAGTTGATGCCAGCCAGCAGCCAAGCACCCATGGAGCTGCTTGCTCTCTCCCTGTCCCCAACAGGACCGGGGGGAGAATAGAAAGACCAAAAATGAGGAAACTTGTGGGTTAAGGACAGCTTAATAAGGGAAGGAAAGAGGAAAAAAAGCGATACAGAAGCAATCACTTCCCACAAGCAGGCCAATGGACAGTGAATGCCCAAGCAATGACTATCCTGGAAGCCACCCCCCACCTTCCTCCTCTATTCCATCTTTTTATTGCTAAGCACCTGTGTCACCCAAAAAAAATAATCAATTTAGGCATTTTTGTGTCTAAATGCCCTGAGAGGCTATTAAAAACCTGGATCACACCTAGCCCAATGGAATAAATCACATTCTCCTGCAAAACACAGCCAGCCTATGCTACTTTAATTACTTGCTGGGCATGACAGTGGTCAGGACTTCACCTACTCTCTTTTCAAGTCCTCAACTATTATGGAGACTGAGTTTCTTATCAAGGGCTGTTTATGCATTTTGGTATTTAGTTATAATGTAATCAAGTAGAAGCACAGGTTAAGAGAAACTTTGTATTACTGCCTTTACAGGCTCAAAGGATGTAAAAAAATATTCCAGAATAAGAGAGAAAACATGAACCATTCACCTTTTGTACTGATGTTCTCCTTTAATTTACAGACAGTCTGTCTGCAGAGTTGCTTCAAATTTCTTCTCTTTAGATGCACCTCAGGTTCATGACCACGTTAATGTTTTCTCCCAATAATTAATTAAAATTATAAGACTTTAACAAACAGATGACTGAACATAAATCTGAATAATCCTCATTAAATCCATATGTGTGCACTAACATCACATTTGATCTTCTTATGCCTGCTGCAGTAATCAAAATCTAACATAAATGTTTTAACTGCCAAAGTATTTTGTTTCTATAGTAGCATCCTAAGGTTTGCAATTTGCTGTTGTAGAGTTGACCAAAACCTGTTGACTACTTTGAAGAAAACAACCCCTCTAAGATCTATCAGTTAACTTGGTAGCTAGTTTTGCAGCACAGTGTCATGCTCCAGAGGATTTTCAAGTGCTTTATTATTTTCTTGGACCTGTAATTTTACTAGAAAGCATGGTATTATACTGAGGATGGTCACATTCAGGACAAACGTAGAAAGCAACCAGATTCATTCATACAGAAAGAGATTACAGGAGAGCAGCTAAGACCTGCACTAGTACGAGCAAAGATGCAGAATGAGAATCCAGGGCACTGTTTTGGTGGGTCTGTCAGTACGAGAGTGAGACAGGAGCAGCAGACAGTAGACAAAGAAGCACCAGGGCAGCGCCAGAGAAAGTGATATTTTGTGACTTGGATTAAAAGTAAAGACACATCTTGGGCAGAGTCTTGGTTTGAGAGCAGTATTTTTGGAATGGGATCCAAGGAAAATGTTTCCTTAATTCCCCATGGTGTTCAGGGAAATGCATGCCCCTTTGATAATTTACAGTATTGAAACCAAGAAATGCTTGATTCCATCACCAAGGACAAGTCTCAAGCGTCCTATACACAGCTAACTACAATAGTCAAAAAAGTAAAAATACTATACTAACAGCAATCCTATCTGTACATTACGTTCTTTCACAAAGCTCTAGATGCTTGGGTGGGAGGGGAGGTGTTAAATAACAAAGTACGTTTGGTATTTTGCCACCTATCATGGTCTCTGATGATGACGGCAAGTGTCTCTGTGCCCTCCAAATACAACTCCAGACAGATCACTGACTCTCTTCAACACAAGTCCTTCTGGTGGTCCTTTTACCTAAATGTAGAATATCCTTCTATCTCAGTCTAAATAATGGTATTTATTCATTCGTGCTTATCATCTTGGTGCCACATATCTCTTTTACTCTCCTACCAAAATATTGTTCAAGCTCTGATTGTCTCCTACATTACTACTTTAAACTTCCTCTCCTTGGTTTCCTTGGATTTCAATTTCCCTTATTCAAGATGTCAAAAGCATTTTAGATGGCAAAAATCATTTGTCCTTCTGCTGCCCAAGCAAACATCCAGTTCATCCTCTAATATATGCAAATTTAATTCAGTGCAAGTTCCCTGGCCCAAGTCCTTCCCAAATAAATTTAAGCAATTAACTGAGGTACCTAAATGAAAAGAGCAAGCCACCTTATCTTTGCCAGAGTTTAAGAAAATAATTTCAACTGCTTTTCTGCTGCTGAGGAAAGAACTGAGGTTTGTGGACCGGCAGCTGTATGTCAGCCCTCTGCTCTCAAGCAGATGTTTCACCCATCCCTAGAATCCCCTAGTGAGAGCAATAGCTGCAAGTTCTCCCTTTGACTTTTCATCCCAAGTCATTCTCTAACTTTTCTTCCTTCTTCTCATGGTAGGAGAAACGTGATCTTGTCACCATCCATGGAGCAGAAAAATTATGAGTTTTTGCACCCCTCATTAGCCACAAGATAGCTCTGATAGGGAACACGGGTAATCCACATTAGGACTAAATACAGCCCTGGCCATGCAAGTACACTTCAGGCCCTAGAATTGTTCACAAATCACAGTTAGACTTCCCTGAAACAGGATAGTGGTCCAATCCTATTAATAAAACAGGATATTGCATATACCAGTACCTTACAGTATGGTTGTTTGCCTACACCACTTTTTCAGAACTTTACTTGAGCGAATTGATATATTCTCTGTATAAAGACTGTATTATTGTTCTCCTGCATAGTGACTCCTCAGAACAGAAAGCAAATCATAATTTCAAAAAAAATTTCACTTAACTCCTCCTCTTTTTTTTGCTCCTAATTTACAAACAGGCTTTGTATATCACAAAGATCTATTCAAGAATAAATCATAAGTTACCTTATCTCTAGGCTGCTCATTCCATTCACTGGCTTTGTGTATTTTAATGACAGTCTAAAAATAAGAAACAGATTTTTAATGTTAGAGTAGTCAGCTTTAATTAGATCATTGTGACATTTCAATCGGAGGGAATATTCTAAATCAATGGGCAATTACAAAAGTCATATAGCAAAGTTTCAGTACACAGAAAAACATGACAAAATATTTATAGAGTTTTTTTTTTTTTATCCAAGAGCAGGTGCTTCAAAGTAAAGGAAAACAGAGATCATGTTTCATTAATGTACTTCCAGCTGAATTACTAGCTAGTAATGGGCAATACTTCCCTTCAAGGGAATTTACAATGAAATGATGATCTCATTAATGCCAGTGGAGATTTCTGTGACTGTGAGATTGGGCACAGGGAAACCTGTTTGGACCAAATATAAACAAACAAGAAAGTACAGAATGTAAGAGGAAAAAAATTGTGAAAATGAGAGGCTGCATCTGAACAATTTTTGTGGTCTTGACTCAATCTTTTTCTTCTAAGAATATCCAATTTAGTATTTTTTATTTTGGATGCTTTAGAAGAATAAAATTAAATTAGTATTAACTTGACATTGCACCATTTCTGATTAGTTTTCAGAATCACATGTATTATGATATGAAATTTCTTGTGCTACTCACGTTGTGTTGATGTCTGAGCACTCAGAGGAAGAAACATCCACATTCTGTGTTACAAATGTTGCATTTGTCAAATCTATAAAAACTGAACTGTTGGCTTTGAGGCTGAAATTACTAGCATAAAAAAGGATGCATATATCATTTCCAGTGGTCACATTCAGAGGAGGATATGATAAACTGTCTTCTTCCTCAGTGGCCATTAATTGTCGTCTTAATTCCCCCAGCACATCAGTTCTTCTAGAAATCTGGAATAACAGCACATTAACAATTCATCTCCTTGGTAAGAGATAATAACAACTGAACACAGACCTTCACCATTCTGTACCATGAGCGCCCATCCTTCTTAAAACCTCAACCAGCTTCAATATTTATTATTGTCTGTCTATTTAATTGGCAATATGGAGGCTAATGAGGTGATGTTACCTAGGTTCCCATGGTCAGATGTCCACATGTGAAAACAAGCACCACTGATATTAGGCAAATGAACGTAAAACCATGTTGTTAATGCTGCCTTAAGATAGTAGTATGCATTAGTGCTAACAGGTAATTTTTTTTTTTTTTTTAACAGAAGAATATACTGAAAGAATTTAACTTTTTTTCTGTAATAAAATCACAAGAAAACTTTAATTTGCCCATTCAGTGACCACTCTCCTTAGTAACAATAACAGTTTTTGCACTCTTCATTTTAACAGGCATGAAAGCAGGCTACTTAAGTACAGCAGTGTTATATTTAGACCCTCACGATGATTTCTGGAAAAAAGAAGATCTGTGCTCACATGGCTGATGTGGTGAACTCCTATAAGAGACTTCACTGCATATATATATTTGCTCTTAGGAGGTTTCCAGGAATTCCCTTTAATAGCTAATGCCTTTTTACAAATGTGCCCAGGGCATCCTTAGTAAAACACTCCCATTGATATCAACAGTAAAAGCTGACCTTATCAGATGATAACGATCCTGTTGTTCATATCTTACCCTTCACTTCTTACTCTGTTCATATCTGTGCTATTCATCTATTTTTAAGACCCATTTCAGCTTTACAACTTTATATTCTACAAGTGGCCTCTGCCCTTGGGTAACTTTGGGATACAAGAAATGAGAGGCATCACATTACCAGAAGGTAATGTGGGGTTACCAGAACTATAATTAGGTGGAGCTATTGCCTGGAACCACTTTTAATGTGTTTAAAGACAGGCAAGGACCATTTTCCAGCCTGGAGCAGAGGCTATATATTGCTTTATAAACTGCCTGTGGAGAGGAGCCCCAGAAGATTTTGTCACCTTAACCACTGCTCTCTAAACGCTACAGGCCATCTGTTATTTACAATGCGTCTTTGCAGATACTTCATTTTATGAACAAAGCAGAATGAGCTGAGTTAAAAACCTTAGACTAAATGCTCAAATGAAGATTGCAGTCTTCCTCTCCCATACATGCATACTTTATGAATTTCTTTTTAATTCAGAGTAGTGCCTTTTCAAATACATCAGAACATGCATTATTTTAAATGAATACCATTTTCTTTAAAAGAAGAGTGTACAACAAAAGAAAATATTCAACTTTTGATATAAAACTTTTAACCTTCCCTTAGGCTCTCCTGAAATGTAATCATTTTATTTCAAACTGAGAGGAAGAGCTGAAGTCTAAATTATATCCTGTCTAACAATTGACTTTACCATGTGGGCCCCGCATATCATCTAAAGAGGACTTTAAAAACCACCTGCTAATAGCTGAAAACAAGGTTTCGTTGGAGACTGTGATTGGGCTAACTTGGGAGATTAGGTTTAAGTATCTTAAAATAAAAAGAAAGCTATTAGAATATAATCATGAGACTACAGCTTTATTTCTATTGCTTTGCTGCCAGTACTTTGTCGTGAGGCTCTCACATAAAGATTCCCTTTTGTCTCTGAAAAAGCACAAGAACCGAAAGAGCGTTTGCCTGTCAAGAAGGGGTGTCAGGGACTAAGAAATCCACTAGTTTCCCATGATTAAACTTGTTTTAACAAATTTACCCATGCTGAAGAGGGGAGGCAATACAGCTTGCCAAACACATTTCTAAAATCGGGCTTTGTTTCGGTCATATTTGTGGCAGCCCAGCGAGTCCTTACTTGCACAGCTATAGGCAGGCAGGATGACTACACCAAATGGGAGCCTGAAAGTATCGGTTCTCTGGAGAAATGTCCCCCAAACAATTACTGGCATGTATATTCATCCCTTCAGCCTGAAGATGCCTTTCTATAAGCTACGTGTGGGTGAGGTAATTTAGCACATTCAAAATCAGAAAGCATTACCTCACTGAGATTCGAGAAAATTTGGACTTGAGGCTGGAAGGAGGATCTCTGAAACAGTCCAACCTGGAACCCACTGGAGACCTGAAGACGGCAGTTGCTCCTTCCATCTGACCTGCAGTGGGAGGCTGAGAGCTCCCCCAGCACATCCCTGCCTCTCTGTTTCAGGCACATTTTCTTATTCTTTTGTTGCTGCACAAACATGAGCTTACTGAATTAAAATCATTCTCCCCATGCCATATATTTCATGCTAAACTATAAATCACAAGATATTTCCTTGAGAAATGGATTATATTTACATTGAATTCTTGTAAATCAAATTAGGTTATTTAGGAACAAACCATAGTGGCAGTATTGTCAATGATTAAACCATATTTTATTCTGTTGTTTAGTGCCCCTTTCACCTTTACCTAATCTGAACCATGGGATGTCACTGTCTTGTTCCTCTGGATTTATCAATGACGTTTTTGGTGTCAGACATGAGTGAACAATCCCAAGACCTGATTAATTAAGATACAGAAAAGAAAGGGTGCCATTTACCTTGTCCTAGACCAGAACTGAACACTGTAATTACTAACTGAACCTGCAATATAAGTAGCCTGGACAAAATTCTTCCCTTTGATCTGTTTTGCAAGCCTCTTAATTCAGAATCATCTCTTTGGAAAGGAGAAAGACAGCTGATCTGCCAACATTTTCATGCACCAACATACTGATCTTTTTCAAAGCAAACAGACCTTACATCCAAAATTGTTCATTTGTTTTGTTGTTGTTGCTGGGGTTTTGTTTGCTGCTCCAAAATAGAATGGCTAGAGACAAGAAAAAAGATTTGGGGCCATTTTATATATTTGAAATTACAAACAAATATAAATCAAATCGTTGCAAACACATACAAGAAAAATAGAAAATACTGGGAAAATAAAATTTTCATTGGCTGAAATGATGAATGGTAATGAACCATAGAAACAGGCTACATTTAACACTAGTTTCAGTGTGGGAATTTTGGATATCAGTTCAACAGATGGTTATGCCTTCTTTTTCAATCTTGTGCTTCTTGACTTTTTTATTGCTAAGTTTAGGTGTGCACATCAAGAATAAGAAAACCGTCCTGGTGGTGCTTGTTGCTCCTTTTCATTTCTAACAGTATGGATCTATGATCACATCTTCTCTGTGAAGTTGTTGCTCTTATTGTAACAGCTAGGGGAAACGGAAGGTCTTTCTGTATTTTTAAGGAGAGAGGCGAGGAGGGAGAAGGGTCGACTCCTTTTCTCTTTGTAGGTTGTATCTTAGCCTAGTCCCTGCCTCCATACTGTACTGTGCGCTACAGTACGTTCTCTGTGTATACCATACTTAGATGGCAAATGGTAATTTTTCTAAATTTAGCCACAACACAATTAAATCAGTTGTTCGAATCACAAAACTACATAAAAATCTTAGCTTCTATTAAAAAAAAAAAGTACAGTGTAAGAACCAGATATTGCTTAATAGTATTAAACTTCGCAAATGCAGAAAAAAGCCTGAAAATATTTAGGGCATGCAGGTATAGACAAAACCACAAAATACATTGTGAAAGAGGAGGTCAAAGAATCCTTTCGGGTCACTTGCGATGGCTTGAATTATGAGGTGTAATGTATGAGGAGGGGAGGGCAGGCACTGCAACTGCTACCATAGCACCCCACAAAGAAATGTCTGCTGTCTGAACTAGATTTTGGTTTTGGTAGCTTGAACTGCATCTACCCATAACATACCATCAGTAATTCTTTTGACAGGATACCAAGTTGACTGTACACTTGAATTTTCTCAATTCACTTTAACAGGAATCTTTACAATCTTTTTTTGCAAGAAATCATTTTAAAATGACACTAGGAGGCTGTTATGTGCTGAGTGCAGGGGTGCTGCTCCCAGCAGAATGGCAGATCACGCTGCTTGCTGGGGTTTGGCTGTGGCACATCACAATCATAGAATCATAGAATCATTAAGGTTGAAAAGACGTCTAAGATCATCGAGTCCAACCATCAACCCAACACCACCGTGCCCACTAAACCATGTCCCTAAGCACCTCATCTATACATCTTTCAAATCCCCTCCAGGGATGGTGACTCCACCACTTCCCTGGGCAGCCTGTTCCAAGGCCTGACCACTCTTTCAGTAAAGAAATTTCTCCTAATGTCCAATCTAAACCTCCCTTGGTGCAACTTGAGGCCATTTCCTCTCGTCCTACCGCTAGCTACTTGGGAGAAGAGACCAACACCCGCCTCACTACAACTTCCTTTGTAGAGCGCGATAAGGTGTCCCTTCAGCCTCCTTTTCTCCAGACTAAACAGTCCTAGTTTCCTAAGCCACTCCTTATAAGACTTGTTCTCCAGATCCTTCACCACCTTTGTTGTCCTCCTCTGGACACGCTCCAGCACTCACATTCCACCAAATATCAGCACATTTCAAATCCTTTTTCTGAAATTACCATTTCAGTTTCCTTCGCACTCAAACAGGTCATGTTTTCTAACTGATGTAGCATCATGGACTCACTACAGACAGCATCACCACCACCCCTGCTGATACATCAGTTTTTCTGAAAGGTACTGTACCACAAATCTGTGATGCAGGCAATGGCTGCTTGTATGTCACTGCTAAAGGTCAAAAATTTGAAATGCGAGTGTTAGAATTTGCTATAACCACGAAGATGTTCTTTGCAGTGTCAAGTTTATAAAATCACATGTACAGCAAGCAGAAAGAATGTATTTGATTACACTTATTTCATTCATCTGTTGGTGCAAGACTGTAGCATAACAGTGCTTTGAGATGTCGAAATCTAGAACGTTAAGCAAAGAGCTACCAATTATCTCTGTTTTTGAGAGTTTGAGCTGTTTACATTTTAATGATTTCTAATATTTTGCAGGTTTTGTTTTTTTCTTCCCCTCTAGGCCATCTTAAAATATAATTTCAATGTTGGCCCTAGATTTGGTGAATCTTGCATTCCATATAAACCTCAAGCAGTCTCCCTCTGTTTTATTGAGGAGACTGGATTTGTCCTGGATTCATCCTCTGACACACCAGAGGGTTGTGCTGCCATCCAGAGGGATGTCCGCAGGCTGAAGAAATGGGCCGAGAGGGACCTCATGCAGTTCGACAAGGGGAAGTGCAAAGTCCTGCCCTTGGCACCAGTACACACTGGGGGACAAGTGGCTAGAAAGCAGCTTTGCAGAAAAGGACCTGGGGATCCTGGTGGACACTAAATTGAACATGAGCGAGCAATGTGGCAAAGGAGGCTAATGATATCCTGAGCTGCATTAGACAAAGTATTGCCAGTAGGTCGAAGGTGGGTGATCCTTCCCCTCTACTCAGCACTGGTGAGGCCACACCTGGAGTGCTGGGTCCAGTGCTGGGGCTCCTCAGTACAAGAGAGACATGGAGATACTGCAGAGAGTCCAACAAAGGGCCACAAGGACGAGAAAGGGTCTGGAGCATCTCTCCTATGAGGAGAGGTTGAGAGAGCTGGGTCTGTTTAGCCTGGAAAAGAGATGGCTCAAGAAGGGGATCTCATGAATGTGTATAATTACCAGAAGGTGGAGCCAGGCTCTTTTCAATGATGCCCAGTGACAGAACCAGAAGCAATGGGCACAAACTGAAACACAGGAGATTCCATCTGAACATCAGGAAACACTTTTTTTACTGTGAGGGTGACCAAGCACTGACACAGGTTGCCCAAAGAAGTTGTGGAGTCTCCATCCTCAGACATGTTCAAAATCCAACTGGACACGGTAGTGGGCAACTGGCTCTAGGGGGCCGTGCTTGAGCAGGGAGGTTGGACTAGATGGCCTCCCAAGGTCACTTCCAACCTCAATTATTTGTGATTCTGTGTGATTCTGTCCTAAATTACCTACAGATCTAGACCTCAGCATGACCTGAGTAGGATGCAGGATGAGGAAGGCTTCTTCATTACAATGGTCAAAGCCTAGATGCCTAGTTTTCAAAAGATATAGAAGCCCAATATTGTTAGGATGTAGTTTCCTCCCTACTAAGTGAACTACACATATTTTACCTACTCCTTTTTTCCAACTCCCATTGTTTGAATTAACTTATCAGTACAAAATGTGAACCATGAGATACTGTCTCTCCATCACCTACAAAGACATGAAATTAGGCATAGTACTGAAAAAAACCACTGGTTTGGAGCAGCACAAAATTCCGAGTAAGTTCAAATTCAAATGCAAGCTTTGATGCAGCAACTACAGTCTTTTGTGCTCTGTTGCAAAGGGTCTTACCTACCTAATTTTGACTTTCATTCTTTATAACTAAAACTGACAGAGACAAAATTTCTGCTCTGCTGCAACTGAACCCAGAGGATGTTTGAACTGCATTTTCCACCAGGAATGTTTGTAGGTTGACGTGGTTATACTCAGAATCCCCCAAACACTTCCAGTGGAGATGCTTAGCTTACAAGGAATTACCACAATCTCATTTGAATACACCTTTCTTGCTCATTTACCTATCTCACTCAAGGTGGTCGGTTGTCACAACTTCAAGGTAGTTTTTCAAATTTGAAATTTCTGTTCATACTAAATCACCTGAAATTTTATAACTTGCCTATAATACAGTAAAACTTACATATCTAAAGACTGCACAAATCCCAAGTAATTGCACTTGCAGGTGTTATCAGAAGCAGAATTCAATTTCTGAAACTGTTCTTTCATTCCTCATTAATTCTCTTCAATGCAAACAGCATGAGGTAAAGCTACAATAGAGCTTTCAAGTGAAACAAAGCAGGTAAAAGTGTGCATTGAGTAGATTCAGAAAAATTTAGAAACGTTGTTTAGCAAAATCAATTTTTGTATGTATGTATAAACCGCAGTAAGCTCTTTGGATTCTGAGAGCCAAGCCCTTATATTTTTTAATCAGACATATTTCCTGTCAACATTAATGATTTTTTTCCTAAGTAGAAACTTTACACTGACCAGAATCACCAGTCTACGTAGAAAAAGCAAGCAGGTATGTAACGTGCTTCTCTTCAGTGAAACACAAATTAGAAAATTTGTTCTAAGTTATAAGCAAAGAGAGAAAGATGCTTTAAAATAAGGATCATCTAATTCAAAATCCATGCATAACTGAACTATGACAGTACTTGGCATAAGTATGGACTTGGATACCTGTATTGCTCACATACATATGTGCATTCACACATACACACATTTACAGAAAGACTAGAGTGGAAATATACTCAGAAGTGGAGAATTTCTCAGAAATCTCATTCTTTTCCCTGCTGATTGCATGGATCTTCAGGTAGATCCAGATGGAGAAGGCAGATCTGAGAAGGACAAGAGAACCAAGAGGACCAAGAGAAGGAGTTTAAAGCAGTCGTACTTAAAAGCACACACAAAGAGAAATGTTTTCAAAGCAGGATTAAGCTGGATTTAGGTTTGCTGAAACTGGAACGAACTCCTCATAAAAAATGGAAATTAAACTTCCAGAAAATGTCCTCCTTCTTAACACTATACTTTCGCCTTTTCAGTTCCACTTCAGTAGCTAGTAGGGAATCATTAGGCCACTGCTTGCTATCACACTGAAGTGAATTCTATGCTACTTTGCACGCTTGTAAAGCAACTGTAAGCCTAACCAGACATCAGAATAAATGTCAAGAGCATGACGTTTTGCCCAGAGGAATCCTTCACCTCTTTTCCCCTTCTTTATTAATATTCTGATAAAGCAGAGGAAAAAGAATGCACAGAAATGAGGTACATTACATCAATAACAATCATTTATTAACAATGATTACTATCATTTTAGTGCCCTGCAGGATATATGACCAAGCGTACTGGCTCACATTATCATCTGATGGCTTCTCTGTCCAACCACACATAATTTTACCAGCAAGCCAAATGGCTCGGGGACTGTGACACTCAGCTCCTACCTGGTGTTCTGCATCTCCTGGGATTTTTCACAAAAGCAAGGCTGGGACACAAATGTTAAAGTCAATGTTAAAGTCTCACTGTAAGAGATAATGATCTCACTGTAAAAGATAATGTTCTTTTATAATTGATAGTACTGTTATGACTTGTGGCGAGTACCCAAGTCATGACCAAGCACTTGGAGATCTTCTGTTAGAAGAGACAATAAAACTGCAATATTTATTATAATGCTCAGTTCAATGGCTTGTGTAAACACAATCTGCAGTATCAGCTCGTATGTTTATGGCTAGATGTGTTTCTTCACAGGCTTGTCCTTTTGCAGCACTGGGCTGTATAAGAGATCTCTTGACTGTCATTTACAGAGAATGTGACTACTCTGTGCAACTGAATATGGTGCAGAGACAAGTGAGTTAGCAGGGATCATGCAAGTGACAGAACCCAGAGCAGAGGAAGGTGCTGTGATGCAGCATTTGTGATTATCATTCTGCTTGAAAGGCCTTAAAATGAGGCAAGGAATTTTTGCATGTATGGGACATAGAAGAACATCCATAAATGCCACAGTAGTCTCAATTTTCTGAAGAAAACTATGATATTGCCTGTTATTTTCTGGCTCCAAATTTTAAGGGATTTTTATACCAAACATTTTCAGCTAACTTAACGAAGAGCAGCAATTGGCCTATAAAAAGATCTTGATTTTAGAAAGTAAAACAGAATATGTATAAGGTGGAGTAGCAATGGAAGGAGCTGCTACACTTAATTCTCCACCTTAAATTTCACTTAGGACAAATAACCCAAATACAATTATTCCAATAAAAACAATGTCTTGGTCATCTACCAGATTGTTAAAACTAATTTACATCCTTTTAGCTAACCAGATTTTTCAATCTAATATACAGAAGAGAAATGAAAATAGTATTAAGAGCTTGCATCGTAAACCAAAATTAATGCTGAAAGGAATCTACCAGATCATTCAAGGAGTATTCACTGATGCCAATTTCCCCAGCTTTAACATTAGATTTTGGGCCCTGTTTCAGGTAATTCTGCCATAAAGATAAAAGAAGCTACAGATTTGACATCATTTTTAGACTGCTAAGGGGAATACCCACTCCAACTGGCTTTTCCCCACTGTCTTATGTCCATATGTGGAATCCAAGTTGCCAAGGCACATGTGAGAAAGGATGAGGAGCCTCTGCTGCAATAAGAGGAAACAGCTATGTAGTGAGGGTTGGACTGAGGTTAGATAGGGGTCGGGTGGGTCACCTAATTGAAAATGCAGGCAGGGGCCAAAATATCTTACTTGCAGTGTCAGGAGAATTGCCAGCACTGTTTGTCCCAGACGTAGGCTAGTCACAGGGGAATTTTTAATTAAATCTGAAGATCCGTATAAGTCTCCCTCCCTCCGCTTAATATTTTGATCCCACAGCACTTTGGAGGACTAATCTGCAAAACTGGGCAGCCTATCTCCCTTTTTTTCTTAACTTGAAGAAAGAGGTGGGGACAGGATGATAGCATCACATATTACACTTAAATTTTTTATTGATACTTCAAGGAAATTAATTTTTAACATTAAAAAGTTGCACATCATTCTTACAATTCCTCAGGTCTGTCTGTAATAAATGACAGTCTAAATAACAGTATGTTTTTCAGATGGTCACATTTTCCCTGTAAAAATACTGTGTTCAATGTGGCAACACCATTCTTTGCTTTCAGCATCTCCATCTGTGTGTGACAACTCTTTTGGAGAAAACAGAGAACATCAGAACTTGCACTGCAGAAACTTGTGAGGGGAGTCTGGCTCTGTCTTCCTAGTTTTGCTGAATCAAAAGGCAAAGGCCAATAACACTAGCAAACTGGATCTCTTTGACAGGGAAGTTAAAGTTAAACAAGCATTTTTTCACAGAAAATCAATAAAAAGGTGCTTACCTTCCACTCTGCTTTCTTGCACTCAGTATCCACTTAATTTTTCTGACAGTAGTGTATGTAAGCTAAAAGGCATATATATAAATGAAAAGCACATCAGAAAGTCTAGACAAAGCTAATCTTAGAAATAACATCCATGCACTTTTGAAGGAGATTACCATGCTTTCTTTTCTCGATAAACCTTTTTTCCCTTTCCAAGTTTGTCTCAAAATAGATGTATTTCCACCAAAGCCTAGTTAACCCTTCCAGTTAACATACCTCAGCCAATGTCATCAATCTCAATTTCATAATTTCCTTCATCTGCTGCCAGTTGCTAGCCCATCAACTAAAACAAAATGAGACCAAAGCATGCAACCTTTGTCAGCAGTTAGGTGTAACTGCCACCTCTGTGGCTGGTCATTACTGTGACCCTTGTCATGATGCTTTGATATTAAACTTTGAAAAACTGAACTTTATAAGGTGAGGGGTATTAGAAAACAAAGACCAACTTCCTTCCAGCACTCCTGTGGGATTGCTTTAGCAATCGGGTGCCTGTTGTTGTTCCTACCCCATAGCCAAGCTTCCCTTGCCAGGTAATGGCAAGCCTGGTTGGGGATTTGGTTCAACCACAATCAGTTGCTTTTGCTGGCAGTTCGGATCTTGAGAAAAATTGTGGAGCAGTAGCAAGGAATATCATTAGGGTCACAAGGAAATCATGTACTGGGGAGCAGGAAGGAGTTTTCAATAGTGAGGAGGTAAAGGGGGATCTAACATTCACCTTGGAATAGTTCTGCTCAACGTAAGGCAAGAAACCCTCCTTATTCTGTTCCAGGATTTTGCAAGTGATTCGGCTGGAAGCCCCAGAGGCAGAGATATCTAGCTGTTAGAACCCTTGGGGTTTAACTTTCATACTGTAGTGCACTAAAATGTAGAATGATATTTTTTATGATTCATTAAATATCTACCTGTGAAGTCACTCAATCATTTGGGCTAAACCAGAAATCCCATCACAGAAGAACCGCTGCAATGTTTCAATAAAATTGTAAACATTGTGGTTTTAGTAAAATGACAAGGACAGAACAAGAACAAAATATGTAGTATCAAATTTGATGTCAGGCACCACTTTATGTATGGCTTTTACAGCAATGCTTCCATTAACAAATTTAGAAGATGCTTGTAGCATTTTAGCAGGAAAAGGATAGGTTTCTTGCCTTTTTTTTTACTGGGGGTGTGCCTACCAGTGACACTAAGGACATATATCATATAACAGCCTGATAATAGATTCCCATGCTAGGTTGGAGTGAGCTGATAAGCCTACATGCATCAGTACAGTGCTGTGATACTAGGTTGGATTCCAGAAGAAACAAAGCCTTGTCAACCTCATGCTGGGCAAATTTGCCTCTTCTGTTGCAGCATCCCAGTACCTCACTGGGCTAACAGTCCGGGGCCCTCTGGTGAGTCCCAAAGCCCTCCCACCATTGCCTCTGGGTCTGCTGTAGTTTGGCTGGTGCTAACACAGGTGACTGCACAGGGATCTGACTGTAGAGGGCTGCTTCCTTTAAAGATATTAGCACCACAAGTTTCTGTAAGCAGTTAATTTTCTAATTTGACAACTTTCTAAAAAAAGAAAGATACCATATATTAGGTGACTGAAATTCAATTCAATTTAAAGTTGTTAGCTACAAGGGATGGGGTAATACGGTCCTCGGAAAGAAATAAGATCTGTATTTCAATACACAAACACTCCCGTAACAGTCTGTCAACATTTTATTAACAACCTGGCCTAATTCTTAGCTTTGTCTGCTAAAGCTTTGATGTGCAGTCTTTGTGAATAGAAGCTTGCATGCAATTCCAGGTTAACGGATTTTTATGGAAAAGCCTATAGGTTTTAATAAAAATAACTTTTAGAGAGAATGTTTCAATAGAACTATCGTCACTAAAGCAAGGGTATATTTCTCTGCTAAAGTAATAAATATGCTTGAAAATTACACAAAAAATTATCATCCTCTATCCTAATTTTAGAGGCATGTATGCTGTATTTATGAGTTTAATGGCTACATAGACACAGTGGCTATGTATGAATAGTGATGGCCCCTCTTTTCTGTTTCAAATGGCAGAAAATCATTAGCTGATGGCTTTGAACAGAGTCTGATGCTTCAGGGGATCACAGGCAGGGTAAGAGTCAGAAAGCAGAGAAAAACACAACCACTACATGCACAAGTATGGCAGATCTAGAACTGCGCAACAAAATGTCTTCTTACCACAAAACATGGAATTTCTAAAATTGAAACATTTTCTGGCACTACATAGAGTGAATAAATTATTTCCTAAAGTGAAAAGAAAGATAGAATATGATATGCCATTTGAAACGAAAATGAAATAATCCAGGTTTCTTCTAACTAGTCTTAACTGTGTTACAGACTGGATGCACCAAAACTTCCCAGGATGAGGGATCTGTATTTTACTGATTATTGGCAAATTCTTATGCCATGTGTTGGTAAAATGTGTCTTTGTTCCTATAATGGCTATTCCTTTAGCACAGACAACAGAGGCTGCACTAGAAATCAAATGGTGCAGGATGTAAATGCTTTTGCCAATGCATGGGGCATCCCTGTGGTTGCACCAGCTGGTTCTTTTACCAGCTTTATTCATTTAATTTCCTACAAAGGGAAGGAAGACAAGAAATACTGCAGGTAGATGTTTAGGGCCAGGCTGCTTTGACCACGTGCAAGAGTTACCTAACCACACAGCACCGAGTTCCTGGGTCTTCAGCCCTAGGGACATGTTGGGAGGAGACACATACGCTGTGATCCTCTGGGTGGATGGGATCATTTGCAGTTTTTAAGCCTTTGCTTCTCCAAAATGGGAATATATGTCTGCCTCTGAAAAAAATCATGCCTATGGGCTTTGGGTGTATGGAGAAGCTGCTGAAGACACAAGTCTCTTTGCTCACCAGTAGCAATGAATGGGGAAAGGATTCAGAGTTACCAGAGGAAACTTACAGATCCTTAACTACAGAGATCTTGAGAATCCAACCTGTTTCACTACACTGAAAGTAGGGCAAACTGCACCAAGCTTGGGGTGCTACCTATCTGATTTCCAGCTGACACAGTTTTTGTTAGGGATTTCCTGGTTGCCAGCAGAAAGATTTACATGCAGCAGACATTTTTTTGACATGGCAATTGTCTTCATTTTCAAAAGTGGCAATTCTACAACAACCTGATAGGTGAGCAGGAGGAGGAAAGTCCGTGAGCTTCCTTTGGTGGAGTTTTGTTTAGTCTGTTGGCTGCCTCTTCTGGCTCATGGCTTTTAGTTAAATAAGTTACATATTACGTTTCACATTCCTGTCCCAGAGAAATGCTATGTCAATATCCCAGCCTTCCACTGCCAACACACAAGACCAGCTAAACCGTGTGAGACCAAAAGTCCACCTAGCTCACTGCCAGTGCTACTGATAGTAACTGGCAGGTAAAAATAAGAAAAGGGTAAATACAAAAAATACTTGTCCCAGGATGCCCTCCTTGATTTCTGTAATCTTTGGGTTAGAAACCTTCAGAGCTGAAGGTTGCATTCAAATGAAAACGTGTAATAGGATCTTCCTTCCATCCTTCCTTCTTATCTTTCTTTCATTAGTTCACCAAATCACTGAAATCCATGCACTTTTGTCACCCAAAAATAGTTTATTTTGGTTTTTTAAAATGAATTTGGTGCTTCTGAATTCCTGTGTTATGGTCTGTGCTTGGTGATAATCATGAATACTGGCCAGAGACAGTGAGTAATTATTTCCTGTTTAGCTCATCCATATTATTGGGTTTTTTTATTTATTATTTCCTTCTTGAATTGTCACTTTTCCTAGCTAAAATGTTTTAATGTCATAGCTCTACTGTAACCCTGTGCTGGTTTTGGCTGGGATAGAGTTAATTTTCTTCCTAATAGCTGGTACAGTGCTGTGTTTTGGATTTAGGATGAGAATAATGTTGGTAACACACTGATGTTTTAGTTGTTAGAATGTGTTGGCTTTGGCTGGGATAGAGTTAATTTACCCCATAGTAGCTAGTATGGGGCTATGTTTTGGATTTGTGCTGAAAACAGTGTTGATAACACAAGGATGTTTTAGTTACTGCTGAGCAGTGCTGACACAGAGTCAAGGCCTTTTCTGCTCTTCACCCCACCCCACCAGTGAGGAGGCTGAGGGTGCACAAGGAGTTGGGAGGGGACACAGCTGGGACAGCTGACCCCAACTGGCCAAAGGGATATTCCAGACCATATGACGTCATGCTCAGCATATAAAGCTGGGGGGAGAAGAAGGAAGGGAGGGACATTTGGAGTTATGGCATTTGTCTTCCCAAGTAACTGTTACACGTGATGGAGCCCTGCTTTCCTGGAGATGGCTGAACCCCTGCCTGCCGATGGGCAGTAGGGAATGAATTCCTTGTTTTGCTTTGCTTGTGCACGCGGCTTTTGCTTTACCTATTAAACTGTCTTTATCTTGACCCACGAGTTTTCTCACTTTTACCCTTCTGATTCTCTCCCCCATCCCACCAGGGGAGAGTGAGCGAGCGGCTGTGTGGGGCTTAGCTGCTGGCTGGGGTTAAACCACAACAGTCCCTTTGGAGATGGGGTGGCCAGAATCACACCCACTATTCCACTGGCTGACTTGCACTCACCAAAGGCTTAGTGAACTAATTGACTCTTGCTGCTTTGCCCTTCTCCTTTCCAACACTTTGCTCGCTATTCATCCCACTGCTGACTGCTGGGATGTTCCAAGAGATCTTCCCAAAGTCACACTGTAATTTCACTTCTGAGAAATAGCAACCACCCACCACAGTGTAATATGCATATTTAAGGTTTTCCTTATGTGTGTTACTTTTCTTCATACTGGATTTCATCTGTCATTTTATCAGCCAGTAATGCAGTGCTGTGAGTGGTTTCTCCAGCTTGTCAGTACATTAGCAAACTTTGGCACCTTTGGATTTCAGCCCCCTTTCCATACTGACAATGACTCTGTTGAACAGCACAGGTATCAACATCAATCCCCAAGGAGTTCCACTGGTAATTACTCCACTGTAAGCACCAATCCTTTATTTTTATCCCTTGTTTCCTATTTTCATTTTTTTTATTTCTGCCAAAAAATAATTTCACTTTTTAACCTTTTTCACTGTAGCAACAGGATTGCTTTTAATTATGTATTTTATTTCTCTCAAAGAACAACGAATCCATATTGTATTTTCTTCATATATCCACATATTTACTACTTTAGTTTCAATGAATTTTGTCAGTACAGAAGATAGGTTTCCTGGTTATATTTCTCCAGAGATATGGAGCCTCTTTTCAAACCCCATGTCACACTTGCCACTTCCTGCTGCTCTGGAGTTAAGGCCAAACTAATTAATAATTTTTACATATACATATATAAATTATAATTTGTAAGTTGTACATTAGAAATCATGACAATTTATAGTTTGGCAGTTTCTTATCTTATTTCAGTTATAACTTAGGTGAAAATTATCTGACGTTGGTGATATGATAATATTCATTTTATTGATTTATTCTGAAATCTCTTCTACTACCACCTCAGTATCAGCAAAAGTTTTTGAGGCTCGATGATTACTGAAAAAGTCTTTGAAGTGAGAACTTCTGTATGTTCCACCACAGAGATAATCAACACACAGACTCATTTGGTTTTGTGTTGTCACTCATTTTTCTGAGTTCCTCTTTTTTATTAGATCCAATGCTCTCTGAAAGAATTCCTGTCTAATGTGTTTTTATTAATATTTTTTATGTCTTTTGCACATTATTCCTCTGAATCTCTTTAAGTCTGCCATATGATTTTGCACTGAAATTGCAAGAATTTATATTCCTCTTACTTTTCTGTATGCATACAGGGCTTTGCCTTTTGAAGCATGGCTTTATTACTTTTAATAACCTCACCTCTTTCACTCTGTTGTTTAATTATGACACGGTTTGGGATGTTTCCATGTGGGGAGGACGGTGAGGGGAAAGAAGCGGTCTTTCAAAAATGCTTTTTGACATACAGTTTGAGCTTTTAATATGTTGCATTTAAACAGTTTGCATTCCATCTGCAAACAATGTCAGTCAACATAATTAGTGGAGCTTACTGGGCAATTCACCAAATCACAGATACATGGATCATTTCAATCTTTAGATTAAAGTCATATCACTTGGATGCTATGTTCAGCCTCAGTCTTTAAAGACTCTGTCTCTAGAATAAGACTCTAAAATTCCCAGAATACTTATCTTTGTCTTCTTGAATCCAAACTTCCTTTAAGATACAACAGCAGTTCTTTGCAGATCTATTCTGTCACTCTAATAAATTTTTTACCTTGGCATTTTCCTTCCAGAAAGTTTTTAGCATACCTACCAACATGCCATATTAATATGTTTGTTTACAGTTATACATTCCATCTATTCTATCCTATTTTAGCTTTATATCTTAATTTTTATCTGAATTATTATGTTTATGACCTCTGTCTAAATATGACTGTATTTGCAATTTTTGTACTTGCATTTTACCAATTTCTGTTTTCTCCTAAGACAGAATTCATCCTCATCTCTGTCCTTCTCCATCATCCTTCCCCCAGTTTTCCTGGTCCTTAGTTTTAAATGCAAAATAAATACAACTTTCTAATTTGGTGTTTATGGAACACCTGTATAGGTTTCATCTATGCCTTAAAAAGTTAGTTAGCAACTGAAAATAAAAATATTGTTCTGATTAGATAAGAATAATAGTTTAGTTCCATGCTGCCCTTCATTTCCCAGTGAAGTCAATAAGCATATATATAAAAGAAACATAAATATAAAATGAAAGTTAAAGTTGCAAAAATGTTTAAAGTAAGTGAATCTAAATGCCCTAGTGCAAAGTCTAGGGTTAAAGGTAAAACACTAGTTTTCAGTTATTTCCCTGAATTCCCCACTGACAGATGGAATGAATCTTAGAGAATTGCTAGCAAGCATTTCTCACAACCTTAGCATTCAATTTCCAAGCTAATTTGGCTAAAGTTTTGTTCTTTTTTTTTTTCCTCTGGAGTGACACATAACTGGTTTCAACCAGCCTTAAGCGGTTCTTTTGTAATTATTTAAAAAGACTCTACCTCTAGTAAGTACAAAAAAACCTGAGTTAGCTAGGAAATAATTAAGTGCATATTCTTCATCTACAGGTTAAAGTTTATTTTTTATTATAATGAAATTCTTTATGTGGGGAGAGGAGAGGAGTAAAGGATGAGGAATTCCTGCAGTTTCTTCTTTTACAAGTTGTCAACTGGGGTCAAACCATGATATAGTCAACAAAAAAGAGAGGGGCTGGATATAAGTGGAAGATGCAGCACTGCAAAATGTAATGCATTTTTAAAAATCCATTAGGTAGAAGGCAGGAACAAAAAAAATACAACCATAAGCACTTGTCAAAGATAAAGCCTTTTCATACTCTTTTCAGCTGGGGTGCACATCAATAGCACCTGAGGATCAGTACTTTCAAGAGACACTCTTTAAGAATCAAATGCCACCACTTGTGCTTGCAGATGGACATGTTAGTTTTGGCTGAATGAAGTTCCTATAACTCATATTGCTTGGCTCTGAGTGGGATCAAAGACTCAACACACTTAAACACCAACTAGAACAGATAGCTTGCAGAATGAAGCAGTCAAAAGCCCACAGTAGCTGAAGCTCTCTGAAAATGTGGAGGCAGTAGAGAAGGTTTAAACAGCACTTCACAATGCATCTGTAAAAAGTGGAGTCAGCAAAATGAATATTGGCTGGGAAGTAGTCATCAATCTCCTTTTGGCAATATGTGATTCCTCAGCATTCAATCTAACTGGGAAGAGATAACAACTATAAAACTGTCTTACAGAAGTTTCAGAAGCAAGCTTGTAAAAATGTGACATGGACACCATAAGGATCTGAAGGATGGGAAACATGACGAGATTTATGATTTGAGGCATATCTATCTTTCAATCACTGCAGCCTTTTTAACCTCTCCAATTCCAACAGCACAGGTAAAATTAAGCATTACAACCACAAGCCAAAAAACCTAATTAGCAGCAAGCACAAGTAGGAGGGGTGACTGTGATCATAGCGCCCAAGAATACAAAAATTCCTATATTCGTAAGAACTTCTGATGCAAGGGTGGAACAAAGACTGCAGAGGGGTTTGAGTCTCCTGAAGAAAAGTAAGCTATCAAATGAGTTTCATAGAGGAATAAAGGTCTTGGCAGGAGTCTCCTAAATTCTTGGGGTAGGTTTGTGGTTTTTAATGGAAAAGAAGACAAGAAATGTTGAGTGAAAGTTGTCTGACTAAATGTATATGTTGACAACTGACCTAAGTGTGAGGACTGTCTTTATGGCTATCAGAGACAAAGGAAATTATGAAGGGTGAGTTTCATCTCATCCTGCAGCAGTCACCTACAAAGTAGGTCAGAAGGATTATACCCTAAAAAGCCCTTGATTGTAAAGAGAACTGTGGTTGATGACTTCAGATGCAGACATTTACACTTCACTTGCCCAGAATTAGGTGATACAAATCACTCTCTCAATGTCAGCCCAACTCAGCCAGACTTTGAAGGCAAAGCATTTTAGAACAAGAGTTGCAAGACATGGCAGTTGCCTTGTTGGAGGAAGGCAGCTCTTTTACGACACAATGGGATATCCAGAGGAATCATCAACTGGTTAGTGAAACCATTTCATGTAAGTCACCAAACAGCCTCTGTTTCAGGGTCTTAATTCTGTCTCCTAGCTTCAAATTCTGAAGCTGGAACAAGAACCAGCCTGAATAAGTCTCCATCGTGCATTGGGGCTATTAACTGATAAAGGGATCTGTGGCTGCACTGACTAAACTAAACAGCTCTTTCTCATCAAATCAGAAAAGAGACTCAATCATAGGGGAGTTTTTCTTTCTGTCTCATTAATTCACTTTCTGTGAAGCCAATACCAGTCTGGAATCTTTTCCAATATATGCATTTCTCACATTTATTTTTCTCTGCTTAAGGCAATGGAAGAATGATCGAATGTAACAAGATGATCCTATGAGGCCATTAACTGCCCAATAGAAAGAAGGTATAGCTATCAGGAAAGAAGAATCTCATAGCCCCAGTGTTTGGGAGATTCATTGCATGAAATTAATTTGTATGATCTGTCTTTTTTTTTTATTTTAGTGTCATGCTTAAAGCTTGTTTCCTTCATCAATGAGAAAAAGTCAACTGAGTAAATGCAAATCTTTCATACTGAATGATTGCTATTGATTTTCAAACATACTAAGTAATGTAAACTCTTTTCCCATATGATCAAAGCCTTTTACTTCTCATATCTAGTGATCTTGATTATCACTGGGGAGTGACCCTGTAACTTCTAGATCATGGAATATAGTCTTTATAGCTTAAGCAAAGGGAGTCAGTCCTTTAGCTTAAGATTACAAAACAGTTCACATCATCTGTAGTTCAAGCACAGCCAAAGGTATGCAATACATACTAAGAAGAGGTTGCATGCAAATGTACAGACTGATGAACCCTCAAATGTACTTTCCATTTTGCCTTTTCTAGCTCTGTACAGAAGTTGATAACCTTTAATGCATTGAAATAATTTAAAGTTACTTTGGGGGAAAAAAAATATGCTTCAAACGGTTTTATATGGTATTGAATTTAAAGAATTAAGAAAAGGTTAAATTGCTTATTTTTAAAAAATGTAGAACATCTTAAAATACATTGCATTAATTATTTAAAAGTACTCCAGTTGCTCAAACTAAGTCACTTTTATTTTGAAAGCCTGTTGAAATATGCATAGATTTAAAATTCAACAACTTTTAAAATTGCTCGAAAAAGTCATTCTCTTGACACCAATTCTTTCATTAATTAAAAACATTTTTCATTCCAAGTGTTCTAAATGCAATTTGCAGCTAAGAATGCCCATGTCCCTTTGATTTCAAATAGTAAAGACCCACAATAACTAAATAAATTTTATTTTTATTTAAATCTTTGTTAAAAGAAATAATGCAGTATTTACAAAAAAGGCAGATCAAAAGTCTTGGACTCATGTTCTCTCCTTTACCACAAGAAATATATAGCACAGAGAGTATCAATGTGAGCTTCCTCATACTACTCTGTCTTTTTATTTTAACTCTGGTCTTCAAAACCCAGTCTCTGGAAATTAATTTCATAGGGTGGATTATTGAAGAAAGTTCTTCTTTTTCTTCAGTAGAACTAGCCTTTTTCCTAGAGTGTGAAGGGACTATTCTGATCATCTTGTTGGATAGCTACAGGTTCAAGATCCTACCTCCCTGCAAAAACCCAGATCATTTCTGATCGAACACAGAACACCTTTGGGAGGCTCATCCACTTTTGGCTTAAAGAACATTTATGAAGTGCAATTAAGTTGCCTTTTATTCTTCTTTTGGATAAGCAAAAGGGACTTCTCTCCATACCCATTTAAAACAGGTTTTCTAGGTGTTGTTCTTGTGTTAAGAAAAGTTGCAAATTTTTCTCAGTGTTCCCTCCTGAAAATCCTCCAGTTTCTCAAGATCCTGTCTGTAGTGCTCACACTAGATCTAGACAATCCCACTAATGGCTTTCCTGTTGCCTAAACCAAGGAAATTATATCTTCTGTATTTTCAAATAACATTATCTTGAGTTTGAATTAAAATTCAAATTAAATTAAGCATCGTATTAGGAGCTCAGATGTGTTACCACTGGAACAGATAGATACGTTTCTTTCAAAGTTGCTGATTTTTAGGATACAGCCCATTTCTCATATGCCTCATATGCCTCTTCCTAGTGGGAACTGTATTCTTTTTTTCTTCAAGGCATGACTGTCTGCATTAAAATTAAAATTTGAATATTTCTTGATTACAACCTGTATGTCAGACAAAACAGGTAACTCTGCATAAATAACTATTCTGCATTGCTACTTACTGCTAACATAGTATGATGTGAACTATAAATGATGTTCTGACTATCAGCAAGGGTGAAAACTTTACCTTCTGGTTGTAAATACCAAATATTGACTAAAAGGAATCAAACTCATTAATTTAAAAATGGATACATTAGTAGCCTTCATTTAATTAACAACACTTCCCCTTTACTGACCAGCAACACAGAGAAGCTCGATAAAGTTCCATGTAGAACTTACTATAAAACCATTACAGTTAAATGGAAAGAAATCTAAAATTACAGTCCTTAAAAATAATAGTAAGTTCTAAAGACAATGACAGAGTTATGGTCTCCTAGAATAGTAAAACTTCTATAGTTATGTGATATAGCTATCACACACAAAAATTCATGCAATCATTTCTGCTCAAAACTTCATGTAATACAGATTGCTTGCTCATGTAATCTTGAAAATAATCTACAGTGTTCCTCTGTAAACATTAAGTTGTTAGATGCCAAAGATTTGACAGTTGTAGGCACTGAAGATTACTCACCCTTGAAGGTCTCATTGCAGTATAAATTACTGAAAAATGAATGCCTCGTTCCTGCAGATCCATGGTCAGTGTTCCAATTATTTTGTCTATAGATAGAAACATGTATAATTTAACAAACTCTGTAAGCTGAGAAAGCTAAAATCCTAGAGTAGTAGGAGAAGTAATGAGCTAGATGTTTAAGCTTATTTAGTTTATTTAACATTTTAACATCAATAGGTATAAATGGGATAAGACATGTTCAGTGTCTTGAAAAATGCACAATTGCAGTGAAACAATACAAAACAAACACATTACAACAGTTCAGAAAGGGGCTGATTTTTAAACTGAAAAGTAAATACCGTAGAAACAACACCTGAAGGGATGAACTCTGGGCAATTAAAAGCAAGAGATTTCTTAAGAGATGAGAGCAGGATGCATATACTGTTAGTCAAGTGACCAGTTAATAAATAAATAATAAAGCTTAAGTAGTATTATTCTCTGAATTAAAAAGTACACAGAACCAATCACTGAGAAACAATACTCAAAATGTAGTGCTTTGGGCATGATACGCATAATATTGGCAGCAATATTCCTTTTGCTTCACTGGATTTAAAGCCTGATTCTGCACCCTCAACAGGATATGGAAAATTTTGCTGTTCACTACAGTGGAAACCAAAGGAGAAATATGGTGGCATATTTCTGGAAAAGGAAGGAAAAGTCAAGTAAGGAAGAGAGGACCCTTCAAAGAGGTCCAAAGATGCCTTACAGAAGATCCTCCTTTAGTTTTGAAACCCCGGGCAGTTGTGACGAATACAACTGGTAAATGTTTTCAAGCTGTATGCAGAAATGTTAACATCTGCTTATGATAAGGAGCCTAATAGTTGTGAATCAAGAACCATTATTAGTTCTGGGACTGATAGAGAAATAAGCAAGCAGATTCACATTTACCGTTTCAGTGCCTTCCCACTTCTCATTCATGTACCAGTCTGGTGAATGGATATTTTATAGCCCGGACATACAGGCTTCTCAGATTTTGAGGTTATACTTTACAGAAATTGTATTTAATTTTCATATACTGGAAGTGGAGCTTATATTATTATCCTTTTTAACCTCTTCTATTTACAGTAATTATGGTCTCCTGGCTGAGTAAAATGTTTAGCTTTTGTAAAAATGCAAGCATTGGTTTTTCTGCAGGGTTTTAACCAAATTGATTTCCTCATATCATAGCTATGTAAAGCTATGTAAATTTTCCTTCTAAAAAAATTATTGCTAAAATGATCTACTATAAGAAACGGACTTACTCCGTTCTACTGAGTGGTTCTACTGAAGTGTGGTTTTTTTTTTTAATTTAGATAGCATGGATTAAGAAAACACTACGTAGATCTATGAATGTAAAGCAGTTTGTCTAGGATAACACCTTCCAACTAGCATAACTGCCTGCATCTATGCCCTGGTGGAAGGATTAAACCTCTCTAACTCATGGAAGACACATCCCTTGAATTTCACCAGGGAGTACAGGATTAGTCCTATTATTAATTTCTAATCTACCTGAATTTCTTTGTGTGATTTTACACATAGATGGAAGGGATGGAAGAAACGAACTGAGAAGAAATGTTTTGGAAGGAGAAAAGTGAAAAGAAAGGAAGAGTAAACTATGAACACGAGAGAAAGAACAGAAAAGAGCAAGATGAGAGGGCGAAAAATGGGAGAGAAGAGAAAGAGCGGGAAAAGGAATGCATTGAGAATCAAAGTGGAAAAAGGAGTACATGCAACAGCAATTAAAGAGCCTCATCTTATGCAAATGGAGTGATTGGCAGCTTTGCCATTGATTTTGAGGTATGCTGGATCCAGCAGGTAAGACTGACATGAAAGAATGCAACCTTCTCCTGAGCAGAGAAATGTTTAGTAATAGTGTCAAATGCTACCTCATGCAAAAGAAAGAAAGAAGAAATACTGAAAAGAAGCATAAAGAAAACAGTAAGTCTGAATCCCCTGAAACTTGAGCAGATTTGGTTTCTGAATTCCAGTTTGATTTTCGTAATGAGCCTCATTTTAATAATGTGCTAAAAACTTCCGCTTACTCCAGCTTCTAGATATTTCAGAACAGCACATTTCCCTTGGGCAGAATCTGAGCCCATTTGTTCTGTCTTACAGAGCTTCCTGTCTGCAGTGAGTAAAACAGCAGGAGGGATTTCTCCAACATTTTATTACACCACATTTTAAAACCCTCTACAGTGGAAAGGAAAGAAGTTGCTGTGACGAACATAAGAGGCTTTGTGAACTTTTAGGCAGCCTACTACAGGTCTGCAGTGTTTTTCTACAGGTTTACTGTTGATACTGAAAAAAAAAATTACAAGCAGTATTTATGGGTTAACAATTCTTGTCATGTTGCAGGTATGTGACAAATATTATTTTTTTTTGCTTACACAGGTAGGATCTAGCAGCAGTCCCTCAGTAACAAAGGCCAGTAACTCATGACCCTGCAAGCAGTTCTGACCTTGAAGGGTCTCCTGACAATAGTATTTGGCAAATGACTGTGGTTGTGCTGCAAACAGTACCTAGACACCTAGGCCTGCTGGAGCCCAGGTTGCATGACTTGGAAGACTGCGTTTGGGACACTTATCTATTCCTTTTGGAATGACTCTCTCCCTGCTGCACAGACCTTCAGTGGGATAATTTTAAGGAACTGTGGCTCAGTAACTTTCATTTGAATTAAAACTTCCTGCTGATGTTATTTCCAGTTTTTATTCAGCAATGCATTGAGTGGCTGCTTTGGCCAGTAAACCAGAAGGTGAGGATTCAGCCCACACTCCCACTTTTCTAGAGCACAGCTGAGACACAGAATACTAAGTGCAGATTTTGCACTTGGCCATACAAAGTGGCACATCTTCCCTGATCCATACACCTTTTTCCTGGTAACATCTAGTTGAGACTAACTGGGAAGTTGGTATAGCCTATTCCTTCATCATCCCACAGGTCCCCTGTTAACTTTGCTGTTCCAAAACAAAGTGACCTGAGACGGGCTTTGGGAAGCTTATTCTTGAGTTTGTGCAGCTGATAAAAAAAAAAGTCCCATAAAGAAAAAACTGTTTAGCCAAGGCCAACATTAAGCCAAGGCTTTTGCTATCTAATATGCTCCAGGGGTAAGAAAAGAGAACTAAACAACTCCTCTGCAATTCAGAGATGGAAATCCAGCTGCTTATTTGAGTATAAAAACCACACTCGCTTTGGGATAGTGCAAAAACAAAGAGAAAAGGACACACCACTGATTTCAGTAGTAAGGTATTTTCCCCTGATTTTCAAATCTGCTTCTGATTTTACACCCCTAATTCTGGGCAGAAACAGTCATAGGCATTAAGGACAGTGTTCAATTATCAGCCCACTACACTACACTACAATGTATGTCCCTGAAACTACCACTACAGTGATTTGCAGACTTTGTAACTCAATCTCTGATTTAGAGTAGTACGCGAAAGCGCTGCAAAAAACCAGATGCCTCTCAGTGCCTCTTTGGTGTATGGCATCTCTTTTTCAGCCAGATGCTAGGCAAGAAAAGTTTTATAATAGTGTTATATGGAGAGATTCAACTTTAACAAGTAATCTTTAATACCTGCAAAACCAATAAAAGACTCTAAAATCAAAGGCTGTGAAGGGCATCAGTACTGTTCTACAAAGATTAGAAAAACATTTCCTATTCATTCAGACACCCTCTGTTGAGATCAAGACCTTCGAACTGCCGGATGGGCCTGACACCTCCAGCTGCCGGTGTGCGAGGTGAGATCCGAGGAGGCAGTCCGAGCCGCACGGAGATGCAGCGTTCCTACTCTGAACTGGGAGGATCTCAGAGCATGAGCAAAGGCCCATGCCTGAAGCAGAGGTGAATTATCATTTCATTTCAGGTCACAGAGCTGTACTCATTTCGGTGAATTTTGAATCAGACACTCAGTGCTTCAGCACTATGATAATTTACGGCTTATAAGTACCACAGATGAGGGAAAAGAAAACATTTAAATAGTAGTATTACACCAAAACCCAGGAACTAGATAATACAATCTGCTCAGGTGAAAACACAGGCTTAAAAGATGAAATGTAAGTTATATCTTGGTCATGTTGCTTACCATTTTCAGCAATTGCTTTCAGGGTGGAAATCTCATTTAAACCACTACAAAACAAGTGTGAGAAAAATAATTAAAAAACTTTTCTAGGCAAGAGCAATGTGAACCAGAAATGTACAAAGATACTGCCTAGTAAAATGATTACTGTCAGTGTCAGTCCCTCCATCATTCTCTCATCTCCTCCTTATGACCCTTTTCTTCTGCAAAGCCATTAATAGTACAAGGACCACATCTTCAGCTGATTCTTCAAACCCCTCAAATTTTCTTAGCTGCAGAGAAGCCAGACTGCTGACGTTATTTTGACGAATCTCTGCGGAGCTTTCTTTTCCTTTGGTGTGGGCCCCTTGTCTAACATTTGTACATAAGCTCCTTAAAATGGGTATCAGGTCTTTTTCCGTGTAGTGACATGATAGCTATAATTGCACTTCCTTAGGTGCCATTGATACTTGCACTGTATACCAACATGTACAGATGCCCAAGTTACAGGCTAGGAAGAAGAAAGATCTGGAGAAGCTGAGCAGAGGGATTCGATATAGCCATGCCTTATATTTTCTAAATATACATTCACCTGAAGGAACAGTCTCTGTCTACCTCCATTAGATCACAGTTGTCATAGGCCTGGAAACATGAAAAATTATAGCCCTCCTTTACCTTCTAGAGTGACGAAAACCAGTCTCTTTATTATATTAACTTCAGGTTTCTCTGTATGCTTATTTGCTTGCATATTTATCCTGCCAGTTTTTTTCACCCTTGGAATGCCTTCTAGCAATTAATTCTGCAGGTTAATCATGTGTTGCATAAAATAATTCAGCCTTTCTGCTAAAAGTGTGTTGCCATTTAGTTTTATTAGTTGTCCCTTTGTTCTCATATAATGAGGCAGACAAAATAGGAATGCCTGACTGACTTTCCCAACATAATTCATCTGTTACACCTGGTAAGCTCATCAGGAGATTTTAAAAACCACCGAATTCACCCTTGCAGGAAACATAACTTTGCTAAGCTTGTAAGCTTCCACTTTGCTTTTTAAATTTCCTGAATAGAAGTGACATTTTCAAAAGCTTTAAAAATCATGCACACATGTGGGTCAGTTTTGTCTGTGACAAGCTCCTACCTGACAAGTGGTTGTAGCTGAACCACCAGTAAGTTTGGTTTAGGTGTATTCACTTCCAACTGAGAGACATTGAGATTAGTTATGTTTGTTAACTTCCAATCTCCTGACTGCTGAAGAAAGCTCGGAAGATACCTGGTAGCCTCGCAGTCAACCGCTGGCAAAACTAAAGATGAAGGAGAAGACTGAAGAATTTCCTGTAACAAATTTACGAACAGTATATTTACTTGCTTAATAATGAAACACAAACCTTTTTTTTATGTATCCTTAATTTAATATTCAAGATGAGGAACCGCCATGTTAAACAGTACTTGAGTTCTCACCAGCCTGATGCTGGCTGCAGGCTGCTCCTGGAAAGGGGCAGTGAAGGGACACTTGTGTTGCTCTTATTCCTGCATCTTCTTGGGGCAAGCTTAAGGCACTCAGTGACATCAAATTCTTACTGTCCTTTCCACACGTCTGGTGGAAGAGGAGAGACAGATGATGTAGAACTTCTCAAGCTAAGAATGTACTAGAGAGACAGGTTATGAACGCTACCAGAAGCAAAGCTCATCAGATGCTCTAACTAAATGCCCTCAGAGGTGAGAAGAATCAATGTCAGACATCTCAAGTTCCAGCAGCTCTATCCAGTACAGGGTCATACTTTGCATAATAAATACTCTTCCTTTGTCTACATCCTGGTGGTACAGCACACAATACAGACAAGTGTCTGATTTGTAACTATTAATTAAAGAAAGCTACACGTTTCAGGATCTACAGAGCCTCCAGTCACACACAAACAAACTTTCTGTGTTTCTACTCAAAATACAAATTATAAAGCTCAGGCTGACCTGGTTCAGATAATCAAGCCTCAGGGTATCTATCACTTTATTTATAATTCTCATAGCTGAGTTTCTGATGAAAATACTTGAGTGAAATGCATTTAAAAACATTCTCATTCTATGAATTTGAAACCTGCATAGTCAAAAAACTTCCTTTCCAGAGGTTTTTCTCGATAATAAAATTAACTTGAAATATTCAGGGAAAGAAAATGCAAGATGGAGACTTGAGAATGATCAAAATTAATGTACCCCAAATTTAATGTGAATATTTGAAGATATTTTTTCATTGAGTCCTAGTTTGCAACTTGTTAACTTTGCTTCCCCATTTTTTACATTTAAGCCTAGATTGAGTCTGTCACTTGATCCAACATTCATATATTCAAGTCGTTATAGACTCTGTCTCCCTCTCTGTCTGATGCAAGTGTTGTAGTGTTGCTAACACTTCTCCTCCTACTCTTTTTCCTTTTTGTCTGTTTTCCAGCTGCCTACCACTTTTCTGACCTGCTCTAGTTCTTTCTAATTGCTCACATGTTTTCCTTCCTAGGCAACGGTTAGTTATTTTCACATTTCTGTAGATGCTCAGAAGGAAGGTTTATGCAGTATTGTCTGATTTGCCAGACTGATAGAAAAATAACTGCAGAAATTAAAATAAAGCAGAAAGCACTGATCTGGTTCACAGATCCTTAAGTAGCATTTGTAGCAATGCCTGGAAGGAAAGGATGATACATTTCATTTTGGTTTGTTTGCATATATGAAATTAGAGCTAAAATTCTGAGCAATAGTCAATGATTTTTTTTTATTTTCAATATTTTAATCCCTTGTCCCCTAGCAGCAGCCAGAATGGCAGCAGCCACTTCTTCCAAGGATATATATTAAGCAGATTACTCATTTATTGTAGAATAAGATATAAAATGCATCATTACTGAGTAGTATCTGAATTGTGCCTCTGTTCCTAATCAATCCTGCACTGCCATCTGTCTCAGCTTCCAGCCACTGATATTCAACTGGTTTCCATCGGAAGGGCAGACACAGCTACTACTGTAGGATATCTACTCATTAGCCTCGGATAGCCATTCTGATCCCATGCCTTATGTTTGTCCTTCTTGACATTTGGCCACTGCACACTTGTCTTTACAATACCCATATGTTGCTTCACGTATTTTAGGATTTCAACTACTATGCATGCTCAAAACACAAGAACTCCAAAAGAGGATGGAGAATGAAGAGGACTACTGGGAAAACACCTGATTTCACATTCTGCTAAAGGACTAAACAAAGAGGTACAACCACACAGTAGCTAGGAAAGAGAGAGGGAGAGGGAAGAAAACCTCCTATTGAGCTGTTGGACTGATAACAGAAATTCCTGTATTAATTGCCAGAATCTATAACCTGTCTATGGGCAGCTTACCCTGATTATGAGTACATTTACTCTCTTTAGTGTCCCCTGAAGCACCTCTCCTGAATGAAATATTACAATCACTCATGGATTACATATATCGCTGTTCAGGTTTTTTTGAAGGTAGGTGTGGGATGACTCTGTCCACATTTCTAGCCATCCTGAAGCCAAGTAGCTGCACTATGATAAAGTGTGCTTGGATTTACTTGCCCAGTTCTGGTTTCAGTGTTACATTAACTGGATTGATATTACACCTAAGCAATTTGAAACTGGAATGAAGTAAATTTAGGTCTCTCATTAAAAACCTATTGTTAAAATCTTTCTTAAAGACTCATGCATCCATCTATAAAAGATCATGTAGGCATACACATTGTTCTGAACTAGTTTATGTTTGGTGTCAAAGCTGATAGACAGTCCTATAATAACAAAATTAGTTGGGAAAAAGGCTCCTGTGTTGGCTCTGAAAATATCTGGGAACCCACACCTGAAATAGGCAGCCTCTTCCATGTAAAAGAGATCTTTTAAATCTTCATCTTTTACCTGTGAGTATGTAATTTAAAATATTAAAGTATTGTATTTATTTTCTACAGCATTGGTCAATGGATTATCTATAAAAAAGAAAAATCTATTCAAACAGATTTGGAAGCACGTGTGTTTCTACACACAGTGAGAACTGCGAAGAAAATTATCATTGTTGCATTTTAACTTTCCAATTTCTATTAATCTTACAGACTTTTACACTGTACCTGTGTTCTCCGAATGTATGCATAAAGCTATATATTATGATTTTAATGAAAATTGATCTGATGTACTTCAGCTGATAAAATATGTTGCAGCTGCAGAAAGTATTATTGAACAAACTTCCATACCACTGCACTGTATGGTGGCAAACATGACACCAGTTTTTTTTTTGTCAAGGGTTACAGACAGATCTGAAGAGCTATAGAGAAGCAAACCTGAAGTCCAAGAATAGGAGGAACAATTCCAAAGAATAAAATACAGACTATAACAGCAAGGAAGGATTATACTGGGAAAAAGCTGACATGGCTTTTGCAAAAAGAAGTTGTGCCTCACAATTCTGCTAAAAATCTCTGAAGGAGTCAATAGGCATGTACACCAGGGAGCTCTAGCTGATACAGTGTACTTGGATCCACAAAAGGCACTCGGCAGAGTCTTGATGCAAAGACTCAAGAAATTAAACTGCTTCAGTGTGAGAGAGGCAGTCTTCACATGGAGGTAGATAAAGGACAGGCAAAGAGTAGGTAAAGAGATAGCAAGCAAGGGGTAGAAAAAAGTATCTGTTCCTGCACTAGGGTCTGTTCTGTTCCATATGTTCATAAATTATCTGGTAATAAGGCATAAATATTGTCCTAATGAAACCTGCTGATTACGCTGAATTATTCAAGATAGTAAAGGCAGGGGCTGATGAATTGCAGAAGCAACTTCTGGTACCACCTCTTGGGCAACAAAGTAACTGATGAGATTCAATGTAAATTGATTTTAGCAGAGCACAGGGTGGGAAAAAAACAACACTAATTTTATGTACACAATAATAGATAATAGACTCAGAACTGAGTGTTACCATTCAGTAATGAAACCTTAAGAGGCACAACAGCTCTTTGAAAACGTCAATTCAGTGGCTGATAGTGATCAGAATTGAAAAGTCAAGTATTGGTAGTTTTTTGGAAAAGGCTAGAGAACAAAACATCATCATGTCACTAAATAAATCTATGATGAACTTATATCTTGTTTATTATGCAGTTCTGCATGCCCCCTTGTGAAAAAATAATATAATAAAAGAGGTAAAGAGAAAGGGAACAAAGACAACCAAACTATAGTAGGACTCTCATATCACACGTGACTAAATAGTACTCCTCAGTCTATGACCACTGAGTGAGGATACGATGGAGATATAGACCCATGAATGGCAATGACTTACAATAATAATTATGCAGTGGCACAGCTGGTCACTAATTGGAGTGTGTTACCATACACTGCAGTTCTAAGAAGCTGAGCACTATTAAAGAAAAATAGTTTGTCAGGTAGGTGACTGCTTGACAAAAAAGTTCCCCAGGAGCTTATCTTTGTATTTTATTATTTAATTAAAAAGTTATTTGAATGTTTAAGATAAATGATCTATCTGTAAGATTCCTTTTGTATTAACTGGAAATAAAATTATTTTATTGCATACAAACCCATTGATCCCAAAAGCTCAAAACAGCTGCTAATGTAGCTGAACAAATCTAATATCTGCAAAAGTCTCTGTGGTTTACAAGCTATAACTCTTTCACAAATAACACTTTCTTCTCGTAGCACACATGCTGCTACATGCACATATACATTCTAAATGAGATCTCCAGTTTAGGTTTGAGAATAAATTTGCATTTCCGAAGTTCAAAAAGAGGATACTGGAGTGACATGGAACATCTATTATAGCTTAATGAATCACTTGTATAATACAGAGTGCAAAGGTATAAAAATTTGTGATTATGAAACATCAAAAATTCTAATTTCCCCAGTGAGAAAACTCAGACCTGACTTTCCCTTTGTCCTGTGTTCTGTGAATATTATGACAGAGTCTTTCATAGCATGATTAAGAATGGATTTCTTTCCCAAAGTAGCTCAAGTGGAGTACGATAGCAACTGAGCAAATTTTTGTAGCCTCTGTTACATCCAAGATGAAACTGGATGATTATTAAGATCCTTTCCGGCCCTAAAAGCTACAAGTATTTGCAATAGATATTGACAAAATTCTCCATATGGGCACCTAAGTGAAAAAGAAATATTTAATTTATACTTCTCATTTTCTTTCACTCAAGTTACAGCACCTCACCCCCACAAAACTCTGCTAGAAAAGTATTAAGATTGCCAAGTCCAACAGAACAAATCTAGAAGTGCTGGAGTTAAGGTGAGCAATTTGTCAAAAGAAACTTTCCAGTTTTAAAGAAGCTGTAATGAGAAAAAGTTTCTCAGCTCCAAGACAGAAAGCAAACAAAATGTTACTGACATTTATTCAGCTTGTTGAAAACCTGGGTTTAAATCTTTGCTCTGCCAGATACAGACCAAAGATTTACATAAACATGATCCTTTTTTAGCTGAGGACCTCCTCACTAGCATAGGTAGGTCCCCAATCCACTCAGTGTAACACCCGATCTCTAAACCCATCAGTCTATGGACTCATCTCCAGCCTTTGGCTATAAGCTATCTACAGTGCTGACGGAGTCCTGATTGCAAGGCAAAAGAAAGTTTTAAATACTTTACTATCCTTCCTCTTAAACATCCAGGGCCTACTTAAATAAGACCACCACATCATCAGGAGCTTGCAGTGTCACGTCTACATTTCACACAGCTTCTAAAACAAAATCAGGTTTGCAGTCAGGCAGCAACAAAATTTGCTCCAGACACAGCCTTGCATAGATTTTAAACCCAGAGAAGATAAGCCATACCAGAGAAGTACCAGTATATCTGCCTCTGGGCGCAACCGCTGATCCTTACACTACAAATGATTATTACTCCCATTCATTCCTCAGAAAACCTATGTACATACTCTGAATAGTTGTTTTTGTTTCAGCATCAGAGTTAAAATGCTGTTATATGGCAAAGAGATGAAGATCACCAGTATCAGTGACACAAGGAAGACGTGAGGTTCTTAGTATAGATGTAGGGACAGGTAATATGTGAATATTTATGTACTTAATTACACATACAGCTTTCTGTGTGGTGCTTGGGAATTTACACTTCCTCATGTGCTCTGATACCAGTTACGTTACTAATAGCTCTGTTCATCCTGCTCTGCCTATAGGAATGCCTTTATGACTTCCACATGTCAACACTTCCTTTGTCCAATTACAGTTCAATAAACTGTCATGTAAGTATAACCAGAGATGCCCTGCACAAAATCTGTAAACCTCCTGAGTGAGAAGAGAAGTTGAAGTTGCTCACCGGCTCAGAACTCCGTCTTAGATTCTGTGCCTGGAGTTGATTTCAAATTACTCAAGTAGCATGGCTTTTTTTCATGAAGATTAAAGCAATCCAGTATCTAGTCATATATTAACTACATTCAAATATGAAACAGTTAACTCCTTGCATGAGTTAAGAGAGCTTCAATTTCTGTGAAAATAAAATAGATATTCAATTCTGAAAATCCAGAATAAATAATTGATTCCTATGACTTCTTGTCTTCCTGTGGATTCAAAACAGAATTTTGGGGTGTCAGTCTGGAAGTTTGTATTGTTTTTCACAATACAAAATTGCAGCATGTTAAGGAATAATTTTGTCAGTTACGATGAATTCTGAAAACTTGATCTTCAGAAATAAAATATCTATAAAACACTTCTGCAAACTCAATTGATTTCCTTTAACCCATCTGCTTAAACTGAAACAATCTCAATAAATAATTTAAATAGGAAAACTGCTGCAATTCAGTTTAATTTCCCCAATTATTGCTTGTTTGCATTTTTCTTATATGTTTTTAATTTTAAATACTGCATATAAAGAAATAAAAGAGAGAAATGCTTGCCTGAACATTTTGAAATGGATTCTTGTTACCATAGGATTCACTGAGGTATGTGAAATCATCTATGCTAAGCTGAAAAACAAAGAGAGTAGGTTGATGAGAAGTAGCCACGGCATCTCATTTAGGTACAGGCTTGCACTCAGCATCGGTGGGAGAAAAGGAATTAATGTTACATACGGTATCTTGCAGGAACAAGATGAGGTGTCTGGAATTCTGGGTAAAAACAGGTTGCAAGAGTACAGTCAGCTCCTGTGCTGAGACAACATGTCCTTCGTGCAAAGCAGTGTCTGGATTCCACTGTGATCTACAAAGAAAAAATATTTTTCCTGTAAAATTTGCTGCCAATGATGACACCTCTTCTTTCTTTAAATATGCAGCAGCAGGTAATGATATCATCATCTTTGGATTAAGATCAAGTTTACAGTTCAGTTTGCTTTCATTCTACTCAGGAGGAAAAGAACTTGCCCATTTATGCCCATATCACATTAACTGTGTTACAGCAGGAATGAAATTGGTCGAATCAAGATAACTGTCTCTCTACTTTCTTGTTTGTGTATAACAGCACAGTTGCGTCTTTCAAAAAGTCAGCTACTGAGTGGAATGAAGCAGAATATGTTGAAAACCTTCAGAGAGAATTCCCAAAGAGAATCCCAACTCCCAAAACACTTTCCAATGCCAGAGAGGAGAACTCAGGCAAGACCACAAGTTGTCATAACCCAATATTTTTTCATAAGCATTTTGTTAAGTAAAAGTGGCTTTTCAGTGTTATTGTAAATAATATGTTCTCTCCTAAGGTTTTCATGATGAAGAAACCACTCTGCAGTAGCAGCTCAGAAAAGGCACCTTCCCAGATGCAGAAGCTTTTCTGAACAGAACGGCTCAAGACACCAAGGAAAGCTTACAATTCTTTTGCCAACCTGTCATCATGAGGATTGGACAGAGAAACTCATCTATTTAGTTTTACTACCACAAAAAACAGTTATGGGCAAAACAAGAAGTGGCATTATTCTTTCAACACCTGATTGGGATTTTAACAGTATGCAACATGGGTCTATAGGGATGAAATTTATTACGAAAATTTTTGTCCTAGGTATCTTGACTAAGGTAAAATTGTCATTCTGTAGAAAACCCAGAGCTTGAAGCTTAATCTCTTATCTTTCCCAAACACACATCCGTTGCTAAGGTCTGAGAAATCAGGTATTCCATACCCTCTAAATGGTTCTAATTACAAAGAGTATAGAGAATTGATGTGTGCTGTGGCATCAGCTATTATATGATTGCAATTTGTTGAAGTTGAGATGCTTATTAAATTTTCTAACCCAAAAGCAATTAAAAAATGACCCTTGCACAGCAAGCTTTTATGAATGAAAACAATCTTTGCAGTCTTAAGATGGAGGCAGAACGGGGGTAATGAAAACATAGCGGGGTTTCAATGTTGTTTCTCTGGCAAGGAAAATCTATATTTCACTTCAAGACTTCCCAGTAATTCCAATGAAGATTGCTGAGAGTGAATTGAAAGCGTCCAACTGCACCTACAGCAGAGATAAAAACAGTGAGTCCTGCAGTACTAGATACCTAGCTCCCTTCAGAGTTTGGGGTTTGGGAGAGTGTTAGAGCAAACAGTACATGTGGAAGACTCTTCCAGGACAACGTGCTGAAGATGTTAAAATCAAATTCTAGTAGATATTCTGTCTGTCACTTTTCAAGCTTTAGAAGTAAACCCTGCTGTGCCGGAAAGAAATTTTTTCTATTTGGTAGAAATTATCATTTGATATTTTCTTAGCTCTGCTCAGTATCTTCACTTCTTTGTTAATTTGTGCTTGGAAATCCATATTAATTTATATTTATGAAGCCAAACAACTTAGAAATTGTTACAGACATGCCTCAACTTTTCAGAAAAGTCAAACCTCATGATCTCCAATATTTAAGTATAATCTTAAAAATAAGATATTTGAAAACACAAAAACTCCCAAAGATTCTGAATGACTATTCAGGAACTGACTTTCATAGTGACTTTATGCATTGGACGGCCACATCAAAATACTAATGATATTAAAGGAAAAGAAGATAGATTAAATTAAGAGATGTTAAAAAATGGCTTGTGTGAAAGAAAATGATAATGAATATCTTGGTATATATGTTTAAAAAACTAACTAACTAAATCCATTTCATGCCTAATATTAGAAAAAATTGAAAATTTTGAGAGCTTTTGGGATTTGCAATTAAGGATAAAAGGTAACAGAAAGCACATGAAACAAAACAAAGTTATTTGCAGCAGCACAATGGCAAAGGCTTTTGTCGTGAACTCAAAACCTCAGAAATTTAATGACCCTGTTTTAAAGCATACTTGTTTCTAAGGTATTCCCTGTTCCTTGAAGCAGCCCTTGCTAGCTATCTAACCTTGAAAAGCACCTTTTGTGGGACTTTTTATTTTCCAAGCAGTCAGCTTCAGTAACTTCGGTGTCATTGTTAGAAAAAGAAATCTACATCAGTTAGTTAATAATTCTATTATAATGCAGCATTTGCCTAATATTATATCACCATATTATACACACATTTATTTTGCTTCCTTTAAATAGTTTGCTGAACGCTACGCATGGCAGTAGGCAAGGCTACACCTGTCAGTGAATGGGCTGCTACTGTCAGCTGGGTGAAACAATATTCTCACCACGGTTCAAGCGGGACTTGTCAGTATGTTTTGCTAGTTGGTTTACTGTGAACTGCAGAACGAAATGGAGACACGTGACTGCCACAGATGATAGTGCATCGTGGACGAGCTGAAGGTATGCTTTACTGAACGCAATGAGCCAGTCCATTCCTTTGAACTCTTCACCTCAAGCAAGAGGTGAAGGCAGCAAGACATCAGTAAGGGATGGCTTAGGATGAAACAGGCAGTAGGCCAACACTAATATTGATTGCTACTGTTGATTGCTCACACAAAATTTTACATCCAAAGATGCACAGCCTTGTGCAGTCATCTGCATGCCAAGCACATCAGACTTAACCTCCCCACTGTAGAACCATCCTGGGTTCCTCAGCCATTGGAGCTCATAATGATGAGCATCTCTGCTAATGTATGTGCTTTCCTGCTGGCTAAAAAGGAGGAAACTTAAAACTCAACTGCTCTCTCTCTCCTCCAGTAGCCAGACAATGCTCTAAAGAAAGAGAGGAAAGAAAGCTTCACCTGGTATTTTGCTTCTTTCTTGTCCCTGACTGCTCTTGGCATGACGATAAGTTTAAACATACAGATTCTTCTCTGACCAGCACTCTTTCTAGGTAGAACTTATTTTTGATGGAAGCAAAGATTTCAAGATTTCTTGTGTCTGGACCTGCCAGAAGGGCAGATGGTAAGATAACAGGACTTCCATCACTCTAACTTGTGATCTTATATTCTTGCTTTGTAGCTGGCTTCTGAACTCTTTCCTACAAGTTATTCTTGTTGGTTTTCTCTTTCAGTCACCTCGTAATTACCATTTAAGAAATAATATTTTCTCCTGCACAGCAGAAGTAAACAAGCTAATTAAAAAAACATTAGAAATTACTTTCAAATACCACTTTTACACACAAAGCTCACATGTTGCCATTACTAGTAGCAGCAGTAGAATGACAACTCATGATTATAGGAAAAAAATTCAAAAAGCTACTCAAGCATGCCAGCACACAACATCTCCATAGAAGTCTAATAAAGTTACAGCTAAAACAATTTTCTCTTTCCACTGTATCTTTTTTATGTTCCACCTTCTTTCAGTAGATTTTTCAGCAAATTCCTTGCAGTTTTAAGAAATAATGCAAATGTACTATTTGGCATTAATGCCTTCTCAAAGTCACTTATAATCTGGGTTTGCCAGAAAAGGATTCATTTCCCAATATAAGTGTGGCATAAATGAAGGTGATAATATATTTTCAGTGACTGCAAAATCAGGCAAAAATCATTCCTAAAACAAACACATGAGGGGGCAATCACAAAAGCTAATTTTAATGAATTTACTTCCTCGGGCTCCCTCTCTGATCTATGGAGGGAAAGAAATTCTTTTGAATATTGGTTCAAAATGGCTAAATCAAGTTTCTTCTGTGAATCATATGCAAGAGGAACCTCTCCATCTCTACTGCTTTGAAAAGCAACCAGAAGATATTAGTCTAAAGGCTAAGATAAAGGTTAATTTTTCCAGGCCAAAGTTATTTGGAGAATGTCCACTGATATATTAGCATTAGTTTGTGAAAAGCAGGACACTGTGACCTACTGAGTTATTCCCACTTCATCTTTTTCCTGAGTTCAATGGAGAAAGACTGTTGTTTGGTAGAAAATACTTATTTTTCTCAAAGTACAGATCTGCATTTTTCTTTCTAGAGGAAAGAGGTATTTGATTTACTAATGTCCCTGTAAGAATTTATATCACAATTCCTTTATGCTTTGCACATGGCATGTGTTTGTTAGTTGCAGGTTTCATCTGTATCTGACATCTAACATTATCTTTAATAGCATGATTACAGTATAATAATAATGTATAAAAGAGAGAATTCAAAGTGTTACATTCTTCTAATATAGCTGTTCTGAGATATGGCTTTACAAACACTGGCTAGTTCTAAAGAAGAGGAAAATGTATTATCCTTCAACTGTTTGATATCATATCCTAACAGATAACCTGGTAGAGGTGATGGAATAGATTGGTGAATCTCAGCTTCTGTTGATCAATGAATCATTGAAGTTTTAAACTGGTGGGACACATTTCCACAAAGTGAATAGAAATTCATTGATAATTGCTGCATTTCTTTAGTTACCCTTCCTAAAACTCTTAATAGTAGTTTCCAGATTTCATAAGCCTGTAGATCACACTCTACAAACCTTGCATCACTGCAAAGCACCAAGATGTGAAGCATGGAGTAAAGGGTTAGCAAACAAAAGTTGCTGCTACTGTTTCTTTATTTTATAAAATAACATAAATCTCCTTTCCCGTTGCTTCATTGACTTCCACCAGAACTAATTTCTGCCCCACAAGAACTTCACCTTTCAAAAATGCAAAGGTCATGGTAGGAGGAACACTTCTATGTGTGTTCTATTCCTGGAAACATGAAACTGGTTTAATCAGTCCACTATCCTGATTTTCTTGTTCTAGATTTTCATAAACCTGAACAATCTGCAGTAGAGCAAGTCACTAACTGCATCTTGGTGGAAAGTTTGCTGTTATGATCACCCTGGATTAACTGATAAGATTTGGTTTATACTGACAACAGATGTGTTGTTTATATAAACTAGGAAGTAGGACAAAGGAAGCACTGATCTTTGCTTAGACTTTTAGGATCACTTTTATCCTAAGAACAACTCTTTACAACTTTTACTTTGCTTTTAAATACAGAGGTTTAGTACTCATACATATGCCTGTGTTGTATAAAGGGGAACAGGTTAAGCATTTTGAATATAAAAAAGCCCTGATGTGGAGACATCCGTTTATTTCTCTCAGGGTAAAAAAAAAAAGTCAAAATTACCTAATCAAACTTTACCCAACTTTGCAGATTCCTATATGTTGTGGCTCCGCAGGGTCCAGAGGTTCCATTTCTGGAAATGCTTAAGAGATGACATATGTCAAAGTTGGTATTAGTTACTGCTGGGAAAAGGATACAACGTCCAGGATACATATGAAAGAAACACAATCAACACCTTCTATACATCTGTTTTCTGTGGCCCTCAACATTACAGCATCACATATGAAAAACCAGAAAAGTAGCATGCTTGTCTATATGGCACTATACACGGAGAAAGATCTCCTGAACAACTGAATTGTCAATCTAATTCCTGATGTTCAAAAAATTTCTGAATCCTCCTATTGCTGTCTTAAAATTACCACATTAAAGAGCAACTAAAAAAAAGAAAACAAAAAGAAAAGAAAAAAAATATTAACAAGTCTTAAATCTTAATAAACTTGCCTAAAGACAAAAGATTTACACTAGGACAAATGAGAGCAGAATTTAGTCTAATTCTCTTCCTAGTGACAGCTAGATAATTCACAGTGTCTCAAATGTGTTGCAGAATGGCTCAAAGCCTCATGAAAGGTAGAGTGAATCCAGCACAACCAGCTGAAAGGATAATGACCTCCCAAGAAGCCATTGGTTTTGTTCCTTTCCCAGTTTACAGAAGAGTAAATCACAAGTAACACTCTGGGAATGAACAAAGCAATAAAGATACAAAATGATAAAATCCCATGAATTCAGACCTGACAAGAGTTGATGACGAAAGGAGTTCAGAAGCAGAACTTTCCCTGCCCAGGCACACACAGCGCGGTCATGCCAGCCACAGGAATCTCTGTCGCTGCAGCCCCTCCTGTTCATCCTTACAGCAAAAGTGAGGGTTAACCTGTGCACCAAGGCTATTTGCAGTACAGGAAAACATTTTATGCTTATAAAGTCACCCAACCAGATTGTGAAAAATTCCAAATACTGTTGGTGGTATGGAATATTTGTATTAGAGAAATGAATAAATACCCAGCTGAGATCAGGCTTGTTGAACTAGGTATAATACATATGTGCTTGCAGAGAGTATGAGATGAACTCCCCACAAGAGGGTTTACAATTTAGATAAACCAGGTTAAGAATGTGGAGGATTCAGGAATTAGGAGGAGAGATTCAGGTGATTTACTCAGGCTAAAGCACACCCTAGGCAAACCTAGAGTACAGCAGATCTGTTGTCGCCTTCCCACCCAGAACAGGACTTCGCCTTTAGCCCTTTCAATCAGTCCTGTGATCCCGTAATCTCTGACATTGGCTCGCTGTATTTTGGGGCAGTACTTCCTAGACAAAACCAACGTGTATGCCCTGCAGAGACAGCCGTGTGAATAAGCAGTGCATAGTCCTCCGACAACTTTACATGTCCAGTAGCCTGCCTGAAGCTACTGCATTGCCCAAGCTGCTGTATTTCTGGAAAGCCCAAGTAATTATATAAAATCCTTAAAGTCTGCATGAATAAAATTCCTGGCTGGAAAAAAAGAGGTCTATATCTAGCTCCTTCAAGACAGGTTCAAAGTCTTATTTCATAAGTATATCCAAACCCCTGAATTTCACACTGTCTCTTTGGATCTGTCAAGACTCTGCAGTTGTTTCTAAAAACTGATGTCTATACATACAACAGTGTATTGTATGAAAAAAACTGCATTAAAAAGAACATTAAAGTGAAAAATCAGGATTCAGGAGTTAGGGAATGCAAGAATTAAGGTTGCCCACACAGTTTTTGCTCAGCTCCTTTTTGTGAGACTGCCTTATGTTGTGCTTTTAAGTCACGACATCTCTAACAGTGGAGTTCAAGGTTGCCTTAGGGTGAATAAAACACGTCTACTGCAGATTCGAAGAATATGGGTTTTATTTACTTCTTACTGCCCAGCTTAGAACACTAAAATTATAAATAAAAATGGGTAAATTCATCTGTTAGGTTGTTCGATTGTGGAGAGGCAAATTCATTTATTGGGGAATTTTATTGCCCCGAGGTTATTTACCACAAGGGATGAAATACAATACATTCTGCACATACAGAGAGAGCAACAGCATAAGCAGAGATACTCTTTTATGAGATTTCTTACCTCTGAGTTGACCAAAGCAGCATCGGTACATGGTCCACTGACAGAGCCATTTTGAAGAGCACAGCGAGGGTGCACAGGAGCGGGGCTGGAGCAGCGGGGCAGAGCTGCGTCATGGCTCCGGGCAGGTGCGTACCTAACTGGGCAGCTGCAAAGGACAGTCCGAGCCCCGGCACCGCTGCGCTTTCCGGCTCAGTTGCAGCTATCCGGATTCAGGCAGGCTGCTGGGTGAGGTTGCTCTGTAACGACAGTGGGAATTTCCAAAACACAGACTCCCTTAGCTTGAAGTTGGGAGTTATATGTACTTTTAATTACTTTTGTGATTTAAGCAGCTCATAAAACTCTCCACAGTATAAACACAGACAGGTTCCTCTAACATTCTAGTAAAAGGGAGAGTCATGAAGTCCAAACTCCTGCCCTACTATTTTCTTCTAACTCCCTGATAACTGCAGGCTGATAACAGAATTGCTCAACTTCAAAATGGAGTTTATAGAAAACTTTTCTGTACTGCACAAAATATATTCTGCAGAACTTCTATCTTCTTTCCCTGCTACATATTATCATGTCCCTCAGCTTAGCTCTTTCACATGTACCGAGAGCTGGTGTCACACATTTGGGTGTTGACAGGTTTGAAATCTGCAGTAAATCTATCCATTGCAGATTCCAGCAAGAAGGAAGAGAGTGAGAAAATGGTACGTTTGGAGTGCATCCACTGAAACATGGAATTGTTCATCTGTCTTTTGCATGGAGGATGCTGTCCCAAAAATCAAAAATATCAAAAGTCAGGAGCAAATTATAATCACTTCAGAACCTAACATGACTTCAGTATTTCACAAGTCTCACGCAAGATCAAAACAGTCATAGAGAATTTCTTCAAGCTGGGAAGCAAATTCCTCCAGCATATTTTTTTGCTCCTGCCAAGCACTGAGCTATTTCTACACCTTGTGACTACATTAGGCAGCAGCAGTCACTCGGCACGTCTTCGGCACAGGGCACGGCTGCCTCTTCACAATCAGAACAAGATGTTAGGGATAATACACACACAAAAAATTGTTAGCTATGTTAAAACAAGGTGTGATAAGGGAAAAAATAAGGAAGCACAATGAAAATTGTAAGAGAAGATATAAACAGATGTCAGAAGACATGCACTTCTGAATCTGAGCACAAGTAGCTTGATTAATGAAATCCATTTGCCTTAGCTCACAGCATACTGTTACAGTGCTGTTGTCTAATATAAGGCAATTTGTTCATCACTTCAATCTGGAATCAGATTTCTGAGACAAAAATAATCATTTTGAGAGAAGCAATAAAACCAATCATCTACATGTTCCTTTTCTTCTCCATGTTACCTATACATAACACTGAGGTTAACCCTTTAATTGTACTTTTCCTTCTTCTCCTCAGAGATATTTTACAAATCCTTCATTTCCCTTTTCACAAGCTGGTGTTTGTCTGTCTGTTTAAGGGAGCGTGCAGGCAAGACAGCAATTAGAGCACGAAGACAGGGGTAGAACTGGAACACTCTAGAGAGAGTTTAGTATGAATTAGAATAGTTCAGTTAAGACAAGTAAAATACTTTGTAATTCTAGAAGTGGTTGACTTTTCCACAGTATCTTCAGAGAACGTGGGAGATCTGGTTTCTCACATAACTGTCCAGAATAGTCTTGCCAGTTTTTGTGTGCATCTCCTGCCCACAAAGCCAATTGACTGTAACTCTTCCTGTCTGCTTCTTACAATTAACCTCCATCTAAGAAACGAAGACAAATTGAAGGTCAGCATTACATAAATCAAGAGTGAACAATGTGGTTGCCTGCAGAATACTAAAGGAATCACAAAATTTCCAGCAAAACTTTCAATTTTGCAGAACCTACTAGATTCGCATTGCAGTTGGCAGTCTAAAGAAATAGTGCATTACTACTTCTACACTTTCTTTTATTCCACTAAGCCCATGCCTTCTCAGATTGTGACTCCTTTCATACTTTAGCTTGCACAATGCAGAGATCCTTGCTTTGTGAAACAGAGCAAGAAAGCAGCATATCTTACCATTCTTCTAATATGAACTAATGAAGATTAGGTTCTAGTGAGTCTCCTCCATTACTAATACAGTCGATAAATACGACCAACACTGCCAGAGCTTCCACACCAGAATAAGCCCTCAATGATCTGATCTGAACGTATGGAAATCAAGACCAACAAATACATATACGTGTTGTAACCTGATAGGAACCTCACCACAAGAGCAAATGATTCATTACTAAATATTTGACAATTCCATACTTTTAAAATGGGTGACTAGTGCTCAAGTGTATTATCACAGAGCATTACCACACAGCATTTACACCATTTCAAAAATTCCACTGCTGGCATGTGAAACTTCTTTTACAAGCCCACACTCAAAGGCTGACACCCTGGATGATTCCCAGCTTCTTGTTTCTGAAATGGTTGACTTACAGTAGGTTAATGAAAACAAAAGAGAAGCTAATACAAGGGAGAGAATTATGAAAGAAAGGTGTATTGTCCTTGTCCCTTTCCAGCTGGTAATATCTCAAAAACTGATTATCCCTTGGTTTGAGCTGGATCTTTTGGAGGCCATTTGCACACGCTAACCAAATCACACACAAGTGAGAGGGAGCACAGCTGGTGGGTATACTCTCCATATTCTGCCTTATAGAAACAATCTTAAAACTTTTTGAAACAAAATCAGATTGTTTTCTCTCAGATTACCATATTACTTATGAAAAAACTTTTAACTGAAAACAAAGTGAATTTTCCTTTTTAATATTTCCCCACGCACTACAGTTTGGGGACAAATGAAGTGAAGAAAGCTTTGAAAAAAAGGAATGAGAAGAATCCATTGACTGGGATTTTAATTTGCCTCCCTCAGTAAGTTTGGCTCACAAACGCATCTGCATATATTTGCTCCTTTTTCTTTTTTTTTCTTCACTCCTAAAAATACAGATTTCTTGCCAAACGCTAAGAAAAAAATGTACCTACTGCAAAGAGATTGCAGTGGTTCTTTTATCTGTGGGCAGGAACCTAAAAACACTTTTGATTGATGTCTGTCGGTATACACAAAAGCACACACAGTTTACTGCTGCATTTGCCATAGGGCTTTTTCCTTGAAAACCCATAGGTGATCTTGAGTCCAGGTTTAGAACTGCTTGTACATGAAGATTGTTTTAAATCCAACACAAAATCAAAATACTGAAACTCAGGCTACCATGAAATCATTGTGAAACTGCAATGAAGAAAAAAATACCTCCATTACCATGTATCTCCACTTAACTCAAATAAGTTTATTAAGAGAAGCTGTAATATTGACATACCATGTATTTTACATTCTACCCCTACCCATTTCTCTGGATTTATACATGTTTTCTTTTACAATCGTACGTATATCACATATCCCACGTATTTCCTATCCTGTAAAAGTTGAAACGTGAGACATAAAAAATAATGGCGAGAAAAGACCAAGATGATGGAGGCTTAATTTCTTTTGCTTATGAATCCTTTTTTTAAAAACAAACAAACAAACAAACAAACAAACCTCTCAACTTCAGAATTCTACATTCCTGATGTAAAAAATTTTTAATAAAAAGAAGTGTGAATGCCAGATTTGTGTGGGATGAAGGTAAATTTAGGACTGTAAGTCAGGCTAAAAGGGATGACTGTTGTAACAAGGACAATTTACAGTGCAAGATAAGCCAAAAGAACTATCTATAGGCAGATGACAAAAATAAGTGCTATCCATTTTGCCTGCAAATGTGATCCTTGAGCGATAGATTTGGGAGCTAACATGGTACTACAGCAGCGTATTAAAGAACTTCTTCCCCCAGATCAGATAATAAACATATTCAAATTTAGCTCTTTAAAAAGACAAATAATAATTAAAAGAATCCAAGATTTGGAAATTTTTTTTCACCTCAGTTACTATTAGTACCATTTCGTATTAAAAAAGTATTTTCCACATGCCAAATATTTGTCAGCAAATACTTTGCTACCCTCACATATTTAATTTATTATTCTGTTTTCTCACTTTTTACAATCATTTTATGATCTAAGAAGGGAATTAATGCTTTGTTCATTAGGACATCTTTTTGGGACAAAGAGGTGGCGGGAGCAATTACTCTGAGTTCTTCTTCCTTTGAGACATAACTAGGGCAATTTAAATACTGGAAAAAGCATGGACTTTCCCTCTTGGGAGTGGGGAGGCAAAATGCATGTTCTTTCCCAAATTAACATATTCCCCACTTATGCATGTGGGAAGAGAACCGGAACTTTTCCCTCTGGAAATGGATTACCAGTGTTGGAGGTGGGTAGAAGGCAAATTTTGCTTCATGCTTGAAGAGTCCTGTGAGGTAAGCTGCAGGTGTTAACTGGCCTCGTGTCTCTGCCAGTGCAGAAGGAGAAATAAAAGCCATATGGACTGATCTTCTTTTCCTGCTGGGAAAGAACTGAGGCAAAGCCAGCATTTCTCACTGTGGACTCCTCGTGGTCTCAACCTCTAAGGTACGATTTAAGAGACTTTATAAGCCTATCACTTTCGCCACTTCTCAGAAGTGAAGAGACAAGGTTAGAATTTAATCTTACAGTCTTTTCTCCTTTGAAGAGGCATTGACACCTTGCAATGATTTGTTCTCATTACCTAGGAGAGATCTAGGCTCCAAAGCAGAGGCTTTTTTTACCAATAGATTCCAAAACCATCTTGTGAGTAACTCTGAAATTCACGTAAAGATGATCAGCTGTGCTTTTAAAGAATTTACTCAATTCTAATAGAAACTAGCAGATCTGACCCTTTATCTGAACAGTTTTCTTTTCCTGAAAAAATGCAATGACTTCTCCTAGAAATAGAAAATCTTTAACCTGACTCTGATCTTTCCAGTCAGCTTTTCCAGTATTCGCCACTGCGTGATACAGAGAATTCTTTCATTCTTTACACTTGTCCAGTACCTTTTTAATATCATTTGTAAACTACATAAACAGGTGAAGCAACATAGTAACTATGAGAGAAAAGTTTTAAATTAATTCCTTTTCAAAACACAATACAATTATAAATGCTATGGACAAAAAGGGGTAAAAAAATCATTGTTTTTAAATCCAGTAACAATATCAACAAAACATTTATGATGATCAAAGTAGCAATTAAAGAAAACTAACATGAAAGATTTTATATTAATTTCAATTACATTAGATTTAAAAAAAAAATTGTTAACTTATTTTTGAATTATGTTGGCTTTACTTGGCCAAAAAAATAATATTTTTGTCTATAGCTATAATCAAACATAAACATAACTATGTTTATGGAGAGAATTGACTTTGACTTTAAATAACATAAGTGCCTCAAAAAATAAACATGTTCCAAATAGTCTGCATTGTGTATTTCAAATTATAAGTCTGATTTACAACAATTTCAACATCTTGGATACAATAATCACATGCTGGTAGTTCCACTATGACCATCAAGATGAGCTATAAAAAGTAAAGTTATTCTTTTGCACAAATGTTTGCAAGGCAGAGCAGCTATATTTTGAAGGGCATATCAATTCTGTTGCTGTCAGAATTTAGGGTTTGAGGGGTTTTCTGCCTTATACGCTTAAGAGGAGAGAAATAAATTGAATACAGTGTTTATAGTATTATTTTTCTAATTAAAAGGTGACAAAGAATTAGCTAAATTCCCCCAACAGCAATATTACACTATAGACAAAATGATCCAAGCAACGCAGGCATACAGAGAGAGTGTATTGGGTTTGCGCGGCCAGGTTTTGGAAGCAGGGGGGCTACAGGAGTGGCTTCTGTGAGAAGCTGCCAGAACCTTCCCCCATGGCTGATAGAGCCAGTGCCAGCCGGCTCCAGGACAGACCCGCCACTGGCCAAGGCCGAGCCCATCAGTGACGATGGTAGCGCCTCTGTGATAACATACTTAAGAAGGGGGGGAAAAAACCCCAAACTGTGCAATTGCAGCCGGAGAGAGGAGTGAGAATATGTGAGAGAAACAACTCTGCAAACACCAAGGTCGGTGAAGAAGGAGGGGCAGGAGGTGCTCCAGGCGCCGGAGCAGAGATTCCCCTGCAGCCCGTGGTGAAGACCATGGTGAGGCAGGCTGTCCCCCTGCAGCAGGAGGTTATCGGTGGAGCAGGTATCCACCTGCAGCCCGTGGAGGACCCCACGCCAGAGCAGGTGGAGGCCTGAGGGAGGCTGTGACCCCATGGAGAGCCCATGTTGGAGCAGGTTTGCTGGCAGGACTTGTGACCCAGTGGGGGACCCACACTGGAGCAGTTCGTGAAGAACTGCAGCCCATGGGAAGGACTCACGTTGGAGAAGTTCATGGAGGACTGTCTCCCGTGGGAGGGACCCCACGCTGGAGCAGGAGAAGAGTGTGAGGAGTCCTCCCCCTGAGGAGGAAGGAGCGGCAGAGACAATGTGTGATGAACTGACCCCAAGCCCCATTCCCCGTCCCCCTGTGCCGCTCAGGGGGAGGACATAGAGAAAATCGGGAGTGAAGTTGAGCCTGGGAAGAAGGGAGGGGTGGGGGAAGGTGTTTTTGAGATTTGGTTTTATTTCTTATTACGCAACTGATTTGATTGATAATAAATTAAATTAATTTCCCCAAGTCAAGTCTGTTTTGCCCATGATGGTAATTAGAGAGTGATCTCCCTGTCCTTATCTCGACCCACGAGCCTTTTGTTATATTTTCTCTCCCCTGTCCAGCTGAGGAGGGGAGGGGTAGAGCAGCTTGGTGGGCACCTGGCGTCCAGCCAGGGTCAACCCACCACAGAAAGACAGTCATTGCTCTAAAAATTTAGAATTTACACAGCTCATCAACAACATTTTTCTGTTTAAATAATGAGGTTACAAAACATGAAATGCAGTTATATTGACTGGTCAAGATCAAATTATTTTATCCTCAAAAGTTTATTTTGATATGTGTAATACAACTAAGGTATTAATGAAAAAGTACATTTCTTTAAAACCAAGGAAATTGTATTAATCAATAATTCATTTAACTTAACTTCAGTTAACTTCGCCTTAGACTTTTCTTTTTGTGCCAGTAGGAACAGGCATAGTTATTAAAAATTCATTTGCATTAGCCTGATTGTCACTCTTATGCAAAAATGATGCCATCGCTGGAATTTGAGCAAAGTAGTTTTTTGCCCGGATATGCTTGTGTTTTATTCTGTGAATAAATGCCGCTTCATAAGCCTGAAAGGAAAAAAAATCCAAATCCCGTTAAATACAATTAAAATATCTAGCAAGCTACATGTTGCTTCATATTTTAGTATAAATAGTGACCCTTTAATAAACTAAGCCAGATAATTTATTCATATATGATACATAATGAAATATTTTGTAGTTTTATACTGCTACCCTATGGCCCAATAGTGAAAATTACCACTCCTTGTGAAATATTAGTCACCTTTTAAAAACAGAAAAACTTCTGGCATTTTTTTTATCCGTTTGAGATAAAACTTATTTCTTTCTTTTCAGGTAAGAACATTTGTACTTACCTTTGAAAATTAAAAAAGACAATGCTTAACTATCAACGTTTGCAAGGTGATGACTACAGGAGATTTCCTTGATAGGAATCAGAGTGATTACTGACAAATAATCATGGCAGCAAGCATTTTGCAGCATTTCAGTCAGCCTTTGCATTCAGTGGTGACATTTTCCTAAATTTCTAGGGATTAGTAGTAGTTCAGATGATGTAATAAATAACCAGAATATTTAGTTGAAAAAACCCTTTGCTATCGCTATGGTCATTGTTATGAATAATTGCTATTAAAGAAAGTGCTGGAAAGGCCTTTTTTTGTTTCAGTGAATGAGAAACAATGATTCAACTTAGAATGAATTCTCAGTTGAATTCAACTTTGCCTCGTTTTCCTTATTTCACACACCTTTTTTTTTTTTTTTTTTAATAAAGCTTTGGCCATTACCAGTGAAGAAAGGTGACTCCTCACTATAGCTGGCCTGCCTCTATTTTTGTAGCAAGAGCTAAGTGAAAATACCTTACGATTTTTATGTAGGCTTGCCTGTTGCTCTTCTGGCCTAACTCCCACCTCCACTGAGCTCTAGACTCAAGTTAATGGCATCTCTTTGACTATGACATCCAGACTTAAGTTAAACCAGATAAGTGCATAATCAGAATCTTTGCCTGCTATAATGCCAGTAACATAAATTTACGGATGCAGAGAAGCATTGCTAGATTCAGACTGCCTGAACAGCCTTGTTGACTGAAAGTGAGACAGAGGAGTCAATAATGGAATTTCCAACTTGAAATTGATTTTACCTTTTAAAGTTAATGCTCACATAAACATGTAAGTGTCTGCTTGAAGACACAAGTTGGGCACACACACAAAAAGTATCATGGATGGCAGAACTTCCTTTACCTTTAAAATTCCCTGACTAATATATTTCATCCCCAAAGCAAACCTTTCATTAAGAGAGTAATGCATTTGCTCTATCAGTTTAGTTATTACATACTAATAGAAATTAGAAATTGAATTAAGAACACCCTGAACAAAAGAAAACTATACAACAGTGACCTCAGATCACTACTTACAGAAATCAATAACCTAGAGGTGAAAGGCTTAATAATCCATTACCAACTGCAGGACAAACACAACTCACAGGATTCTCTCGTGCCTTAGAAAACTAAATACTCTACCATATGATGTCCAGTGGAGTGAGATATGTACCAGACTACTATGTTTAGACATGGAATTTAGGGAGAATGGTGTAAAAATACACAGTTTCAATGACCAAATTCTTAAGTTTTTTCAGTTCAGAACAGCAATTATGATTTTATTGCTTAATTACAAACTATAAGATTACATTGTCAGGGGTACTTAAATGACATCTATGTAAGAAAGTGAATTGAGACAAATTTTATTATTATGATAAATAGTTAAGTTCTAGACAAAGAGCCATTCTGTTATTTGATGAGAAATTTATAAGGCCAGAAACTACTGAGGCCAGAGCATGTGCAAGAGCACAGGCACACAATTGTCACAGTCTTTATGGCAAGTCTTTAGTATTTTTTTCATCCAGGCCAGGTCTTGTCTGATCTCAGCTGAGGGAACAGCATAGGCATGGCACTGTTCTCAGTAGGCAGCATGGATGAGGCCACTTAGCTTCTTGCATTTCGGGAGGGAGAATCAGGGCAAGACAGAGTTCAGTACATGGATGTGAGTTGCATTATGTCAGCTGCCCTCAGGACTAGTGCCTGTTTTATTTAGTAGTATAGATGCAATCATTTAAATAGTCACAATGGGCCAATTTAAACATGGATGAGTGTGAGGACTAAATTTGGCCAAATATCATTAGTCACAGGATTCTATTAAAACATAATATAAATATTGTAAAAAATTAAGCCCCTCAAATTTTACCTCCTGAAGGTTACACAGCCTAAGATGTGCATCTGCCTCTTCTCTAGTGAGGAGAATAGTGTTCCACGGAGACCACTCACACTGCTTATCCCATCTGACCATAAACAAATCATAGAGGTCACTGCAGGCACTGAGAGCTGACTGACAGCCCCATATGTTCTCAATCATGTACTGTAGATCTTCATGCTGAAACGGAAAACAGGATTAAGAAGGAAGAAGCATGTTTCATTCTACAACAAAAGCATTGTAACTGTATAAGAATCCAAATAAAGCTTTGAGTAAAATGTTTTTTCTATGCATATGTCATATAATCACTTGGTTAAAGAATGTCTAGACATACACATCTTCCTTTAGCATGGTGTGGCAATTATTAACTGCATTTTTCTGGTATCATCTCTAAAATATTACATTCTTACTTTGATTGTCTCTGCCAATGGCAATTCATATCTTCCATTGACATCCTGATTGCCTAACTGCTCTTATAAAGCTTCTTAAATCTCATGTTTTTTCTCACGTAGCATGCTTACGCCTGTTCAGATCTTTTTGATTAATAACAATAATCCATCTCTGTAATTTCTGAGATTACTTCACCATTTCATTCTTCAGTTCAGAATTAATGTTATTCAATAAATGAGCTATTACACTACTAAATTACTTAAAGTTTACATATAATCAGAATAATCTGGCCTGGAAACCGTGGGAAATTAGGACACGAAAACCTCCCATTTGTGACAGACCCCAAATCATTGCCTGCTTTGCTTTCTTCTCCTCACTCTGCTGTTGACATATGAAGAGTTTACTGTGCTCATTATACTGTTGTTCATTTTATCAAATGAAATTATAAGATCAGGTGGTTATGCTACAATATTAACAAAAAATAATAGAAGGTCTTGAAAAGGTTCTCTAGTACAGAAAAGCCTTTAAATGTACTTTTAACCTATGCCTAAGGTTAATTTATGTCAATCTTAATTTGTTTAATTTATTACTAGCCATCTGAAATCACTACTAAATCTTGATAAAAACAGCCTCTTGAATGGAAAAAAAAAAAAATTTGGGATGGCAGTTACCACTGAACTTTGGCAAGTTTTTATGTCACCCTCCATTAATTCCTCTCTGTATTAGTCATGGAAAATTATTAGAAAATTTTTATCTACAGGAGTCTGTAAACAACAGACTTTTAAATAGGTTTTCCTCCAAGCTAGCTATTTGAAGAAGACTCATTCCTCTAAAAAGAAATCTTGGCTTCATTAATTAAATAATGGTGCTTACATTTACTTATTAAACTCCTGAAAAAGAATGAATGGAACTATACCAACAGAGTGCTTTAGTGAAATGTAGCCTCAAGTACTCTCATCTGTGTTCCTTCCAAAATCCAGGAGCCCATGTAAATTCTTGCCAGGGAAAATGTAAGATAAAAGGTGGGCTTAGAACTGCCACTGGTAATAAATCTATGCCTACTGATTCCAGGAACATAGGACTCCTACATCTGGTCTTAAATCTGGTCCTACAGGACCTCCTTTATTAGGTTTCACTAACTGGCTTCTGTTTTCAGTATTTCCTCTTTGTCACAAAATTTCAAATAACTTCTGTATCTTCTTCTTAGAAGCCAGAAATTTGCAAGCAGACATATTAGCAAATACTACAATTTGCATGCTAAGCTACACATCTCAAAAGTTACCAGATCTTGCAAAAATCTACACTGAGGCATATAAGGGTCCCTTCATAATTTGACTCTTCCTTTTTCATGGATTATAATTTTTTTTCTGCCTGAAAAATAGGCAAAAGCTTGTTCTGTTTTAAAACTTCTCACGTTATGGGGAAGAGTTTGATTTAAGAGACCTCTTCTGCACTTGCTAATGGTAGGCATGCATTTTGCTGTGAAATTTTACAGTTAATTCATTTCAAATGATGCTTCCCTCCCATCCCTCTAATACTTTGTTCTGTGCTCACAAGAAACAGAAATGCCCTTCAGCACTGTTATCTGACAGGTTGGGAGCAAGTATGATTGAAGGCTCAGCAGCTGAGACTGGAAAAAGAGGATAGGCAGCAAACCAATAAAGGAGTCTAGTGTATTTGTAACTTCAAATGAATACAACATTCCCATTAGGATGTTGCTCATCACGAAAAATCAAAGCCATAGTATGTACCATTGATTCTAAGGAGTGTGGCATAGTTAAGCCCTCTGAAAGAATAAAAGGCAGCCTCAGGACTTGACACAATTGCTGAATTAGTTCATTTTGATACCAAAAAGATCTTTAGCTGCAGTAAGCAGAATTTAGTGGAGCTACCGTAACTCTCACCAACTGCTTTTTGCCTTTTAAACCTTAGCAGCACTCATAGAGGTGTCAACCCAAACACAGTTAGAAACAGTATGGACGAGATCTGAAGAAAAATCTTATACCTTCTCACAAAAGTCTTGCATCTATTCGCAGACAATACAATCAGAGCCAGTAATGGTAAGGCACTGGGCAATGAATGAAGCTGTCATTGCTGCTGCAAAAGGCTTCTAGTTGTGCCCAAGTAATTTCTAGATGCCTTAGAGCCGTTTTCTGGATACAGGTGGAGCAGGGGACAGATGGTTGTTGGGAAGGGAAGGGAAAAAAAGCAAGTAGTGCAGAAAAAAATTAATAATTTAAGGAAATGTTAGGAAAAAACCAAGGAAATTAATGAGTTAAGATACAAACCTCTGTTGTTTAGACATTTACAACTCTAAAGAGAAGAACTTGAAGTTAATTTGGATGAAAATGACATAGTATGATGTTGCAGTGGTACAACCACAAACAGAACTGCAAATGAGGGCTTTCAGTGTTAGCAGTTAAGAAGCAATCATGTTTCAGTGCATCAATGGCCACCAGCCATCATGAGTGATGTGATGTGAGAGAGGTCCAAAAGATTTTGGAGGATGTTTATATATTAAGATAAACTAAGTTAGACACAGACAAATAACTTCTCCGTGAAAACCAATAAGGGTGAACAACATCTACAAAATCCAGGTTCTTTGACAATATTTCTTAACACAGGCATGATAATTAAAGAATCCCAATCTTCCTTTCGGTAGCTGCCATTGGCAAAGTGCTAAACCACAGCATGGCTTGTTTTGGTAGCAGTGGGATATTGATGACTGGCTTTTGTTTGCTTGGTTGTTGTTTCAGACATACTGAAAGTACAGTTCAAAAACTGTTCTATGAATGTTGATGGCGTAGAGATTTTTATTACTAAATCTCAGAAAGTTCAAATAAATCTCAGCTTTACAATATTTTCAGTAAGTAACACTTTGCAATTACCTCAGATTTAAAACTTTCCCATGGATACTGGATGTCAAACTCCTTTGTTGACAAAATAAGTAATAACAACTAAAAGAGAGAATTTGCTGAAGACAGAGGCAAGAAGTTCTTTGAACTGAGTTGTTCCAGTAATGATTATTAAGAAACATTAACTACTTAGTAATATTGCAAAATATTACAGATGATTACAGATGATGGTATAAAATCAGAAAATTAAAATATTTAGTGAATCCCTCTCCTAGTAAATGCAAAAGAGTAAAACTTTCAACTATACAGATGTTGTACTGACATAGAACAGGAATGTCAAAACCTCAGCTTCTTTATTTTTTTCCTTCTGAGAACACAAAACAATTTAGTTGTATTATTCAAATAGTCCAAATAATGGGGCTTTAAATGTTTTACTAGCATTATGTCTTGAACAACATTATAGTCACAAAAACATTATTGTTGCTTTACAGATGATGCCAATATCTTTAAGCAACAGGATAGCCATAGCAGAACCAGAAGAAGAATTTGGATAATCTGATTCTTTGACCTGTCAGCTAGACTTCTACCTTCTTTTAATGTATAGCTTGTAAACCACTTTTGAAAGTACAGCTAGAGCTTAAGTGCTGCTTCTTTATGGTATGGAACTCCACCTGTCAACAATATATGCAAAATAAAGGAAAAATTACAGTCAAAGCCACTGGTTTCCATTATTAGCAATGCTCTTTCAGACAGTACCTGGACTAAGAAAACAATTTTAGCATCATCCTGATAATCAGCTTCAGACTTTCTGAGATTTTCTAGTATAAGTTTGTACTTCAAAAATGCTTCTCGTCGCGAAGCCTCATTATCAAGCTTGCAACACAAGCGACATCTGCCAGTGGTGCGGGAATTAGCAGGAACAGGAAACTCAGTAGATGGTAAATAATTTTCACAACTATGACAGAAGTTAACATTTTTATAAAGCTTTAAGGGATCTGGTGGAACCTAAAATATTAAAAAGAAAAAAAGTTAGTTTACCACAAAGTATCTTTGTATTACTTGTGTGTCACCCTAACTCTAGCGGAATACATTTTACATATATTCATGCAAGTATTCTAATATGTAAAAGCCAGTAATAGTTATATTAAAATACCCAATAGGGTGGTGTTTTTACTTTTTTAAATAGAAGACCAAAAGCCATTCTATTTTCTTATTGTGCTTCTTAAAAACAGTTATACAAATCAATCAATTAATTTTTAAGCTATATGAAGATCTAGACATTATGCTCCAGTGGTCTTGCTGGTGCTTTTATGTATGCAGATTGTCAGCCACTCCAGAAAGATGACAACACAGAGAAAAGAGAAACTAATTCTTCTGCATTTAATTTTTCATATAGAATCTGCCCTTTATGTCAAAGATAAAATCCTGAGATTATGGGCATATTAATATTTTGGCATAAGAATATAAAATCATCAGAGCTACAAGTCCAAAAACAATATAGGGGAAGATAATAAACTAAACTTGTTAATGACCTCCTCACCCTCATATTGCTTCATGGGTTCTGGAAAAAACTTAATGTAGTCTGTGCAGACGGCCCAAGCCTGTAATTGGGACCTTTTTTTAGTCTGATAGTCCAGCTACCTGTTATGTTCATCTGCCTTTTTTTGAAAAGTACCCTGAGGATTTGGTAGCTTTGATGTCTGTTGATGGATTGCCACCTTTTTTATGGTTCACAGAAGGTTACAAGATTCAAATACAAATATAGCTGCAATTCAGCCTTCAACTCAAGGTACAGTTAACCAAAAGCTACATAAGCCAAAGATCTCCCACCTCCAGTCTCTGCTATGACCCATCTAGGTAACTCTGCTCATAAACCTAGTGTAAAATAACTGCTGGTTGGTTCTAAATCCCACTAACATTTACTGACAGATTCTCTACTCCGGAGATACCATCAACCACTGTTAAGAGGAATCCTCTTCTGACAGATGCAGAATACATGTTGCTGCCTAAAGCAGCAACATTGATAGTGAATCATGTTTTTAATTATAATCCATAGTCAGAAAAGAAAAACGATCACACAACTTTAGAGGTGTCTACCACTATCTCCACTTCATAGCTGTATCTGCTTCTCATGAAGTAGCAACTGGTTGTACAACAGAAGCTTGTAACAGCTCTTGCTTAGGTGCAAGCTCATTAGACATCACTTTGACAATGGCAATGTTCTTCCTTTCTGGACACATGGGATGCTGCCTGTTGTCCAGTGGAGAAAAGATAATTGCGCTCTCTATTTGTTCTCCATTGCTATCACAATTTACTGTTACCATCCCATAAGATCTACCATTTACAATTCTCAGATTTTTTTTATTTCATACATAGTGTTCCTGGGCTTTCTCAGTGCTACCAGCCGTTTGTCAGCTTCTTATACCCATGTCTATGCCCCATGCTTCATATATGACCACATAAGCTTATTTGTGTGAAGCCTGTGTACTTGCTACATTTTACTTCTTGAAGAACTCCTCCAGCAATTCTACCACAAAATCTAAAATCAAAAAAGCTTTCATTGTTTCCCGTTCCCCTTCTCCACCATCCTTAGTTCAATGGCCACTATGTCAGACTGCAAAATAGGAATAATACCTTAAGTATCCTAGCAACTTCAGGGTTAAACTTTGGAGTTTTAATATACTGAAGAAATAATGTACAAATTCTTTTCCTCAGCCCTTCCAAATTGCATTCTTTCACCTCTCTTGACATAAGATCAACTTCCCTGTCAATTAATTCCACTATTTCCCATGTTAAGTTACATCCATGTTCCTGAAAGAAAACACAAAGAAAAAGGAAAACAAACTCCACAACAATAAGGAAGCAAACAAACAAAATAATTTTAACGCAGATATGAAAGCAAACTATAGATTCTTTGCCAATCATCATTCACACCTCTGCATGTTCACATAAGAGCATGTTCATATAAGAACCCCCTAGCAAAACAGTCTTAGTGTCTTAGGAAAACAACCTCCAAGAAAACTAATGTAAAGAATTAAAAGAATGAGAATGCTTACAGATCCTGCTTTGAGGCCTGTATATATACCTACGCTGTGAGGAACTGTAATCCTGGCGGCATTAAAAAATGCTAAGCAGAGGTACAGAACACATTCAAAGTTTTCAGTCCCCAAAAGCCCAAAGAAATATCTCCCTAAGAAGCTTCTTTTGGCTATGTGATAGGAGGTGTAATGTATATACACAGTACCTGGTTAAAAAAAACCAACAAAACACCACCAGAAAAAAAAAAAAATCCAAAGAAAAAAAACCACCACACAAAAGGCATGAGGGACTTTATGAGTATGCTTGGAAATTAGTCATTTCCATATTTCAAAAGCTTAGCAGGAGATCCTCCAGAGAGAGGTAAGAGGTGAATGAGTTCAATGTTTTCTCACCTAAAATAGAGTGCTAATTCACAGAAATTCTAGTATTTGTTCACTACAGCAACATTGATTTGTATTAAGATGGGCAGGAGTTCATAAACCAGCAATGCTCCCAATGCTATATTGGCTTTAGATCAAATTCTGGTACTACCAAAGCAAAAAACAAGATGTTAATTTGTTTTATTAAGACCAGGAAGCAGCATTCTATTCCAGTTTGACATCAATAGCACCATCCTGAAAGTACCTTGAAACTCATATTATTCTTTTTGTACATGAATAAATAAATAAATAACCAAATATGAAAGACTAAAAGAAATGCAACCAGCTTCTAATTCACTGGGAACACTGGCAGCAGCAGTGGGGGTGGGGAGTGAGGGGCAAAGAAGAAAAAAAAAAAAAATATCAGTATTTGCCAGCCATAAGACTGGTAACCCAAACCAACAAAGAGATAAGGTTCCTAAAAAACATATCAAAGAAATGAGAAAAAAAAATAAATAGTAATAGCCACGTACATCTCTGCCATGGTTTTTGTCAAGTTGTTAAAAATATTAAGCTAAACTTTGTACAAAAATTATATTATGTATTAATATACAAAAAAAGTCTAAAACCATGGGGTTAAAATTCTAACACAACTTCAAAAAAATGGGCACATCACAAAGTGAAATATGAACTTCGAGTACATCTGGAATGTAAATTACACTGTCATGCCAGGTGGTACACTAGGCTTTCTATTGCTGCCAGCTGATCATCCTGGCACCTGTTTGCCCAAAGAAGCATTGCTTGTGTGTCAACATAATTAAGTCACTGTATCTTTGGGAAGTACAGATTCAAGCTAAACATAAATAGAAAAATAAAACATACCTTCACTGTACGTCTGAGTGTTAACAGCACATCTATTCTCTCATCTTTTGGGATGTCATTCATGCTAATGCTGCGGTAAATTTCAAATAGTTCTCTGGCACGGAGTGTGTCCTGTGTATCCATTTCAGTGATTTTTCCATCATATGCTTTCCATCTCTTAGGTTGTGCACACTTCAGAAACAATTTGTATAACTGAGCTAGTATAACCTGATCACCAGCTGAACAAATGCATTATGTTACATCAAGTTTCACCAAAGCAAATAGGGACTTAACATTAATGCTTGACTAATACAAAGGCAAATTCTATTGTCGATATTTATACAGTACCTTTTCCACTGGAGCAAGTGTTCAATCGCACACTTTGTTTAAAGTTGCAGGTCATGAAAATTTTGACTTAGGGTATATTAAAAGTAAATAATATTCTGCTACAGGGATATGCTCTACTTCTTTAAAATGAATTTGCTAACTGTAGTGTTAGAATACATTTGCTCTGTATTTCATCTTGCAGTCATAAATCCCTCTGAACTACCAGTAAAAATCAAAGGGATTGTTGACTGTGTAAAGATTGCAAATTTAAGGCCTCAGAATCTACCACAGTATGAAATATCTCCAGGGAACTGTTCTATTGATGCTAGCTATACAGATGGATAGAAGGCACAGACCTTGTTAAACCTGACTAAGGCAGAGTATGAGTTTACAGCTTATCGGATACTTCACCTGTCTTCTTGTTTGCTAACTTAACCACATACCAGATGCCTACTACTTCAATTGTCTCTTTGCATATCTTTAACTTCTATAGACAGTGAGAAGTTACATGGTGTCACCTGCCCCACTCAGTTTGAAAAGTCCACCCATTCTCCTCTTTCAAGAGGACTGGCTTTGGTCGCAAACCACACTGTTACATAGGGAGGTAGGTATCTAAATTCAATAGAAAGATAGTATTCAAAACCCTCTCCCATCACTACCTAACTCCACTCCCTTTCCTTAATTGCGACAGCTATTTGGAACCTCATTCTGTGCATGAATTATTCTCTTTCACTGTATTTGGGACTTGAGTGTTCACAAACACTTTTGAACTTCACTTTGGAGTCTCAGTGTGAGTTAACTATAGCAACACTTCATGCAGCATTCACATGCCTAGTAGTTTTCTGGCTATGACCCCAGCATTGACGTAATCATTACAAATCAAGCCAAATATACAGGCTTGGTATAGCGATGTTATAAAAATACCAAGAATATTAGATAGTTAGAACAGATATGATTAGTCACCACCACAATCAAAAACAGAGCTTTCCTCATTTTTAAATAAATAAATTATAAAGTTAGGTAAGCAAAAGAAAGACAAAATAATTGAAAAAAGGATTTAACACTGAATAATTATATTATCGGTGGGGGTGGAACTCTAATTAAAGGAGGTATTGTTAATCAGAGGTCACAATTCAGAGTCAAAACTGATTAAGAAATGCAATAGCAAAACCAGACATTAGTAAAAAATATAACTCTTAATTCCCTAGTGAAATCTTTGAACTTCTACAAAACCAGAAAGAGGCGGTTTTGTCTCTATTGTAAAAAGGGAGCATTCTACTGTAACTTCATTACTTTGTTTCATTATCTTTGTACAGTACTAGAAATTAAAAAAAAAAAAAAAAGCCAATCAAACAAAAAAAGAACTCCCACCAACTTAGAAGCTATATCATGCTGTAACTCCTTTGTATGGTAGACTGGCAAAAAAATCACCATTTTCCACAGAGTAGTTAATTCAGTATCTACATTTGATCCTCTTCAACGAAATCACTTATTACCTCATCACAACTGGGTATTGCATAAAAGACAATAATTTAAGAAGAAAGAAATCATGCAGCTTTTTACTGAAAAAAAATACAGAGGTCTCATCAATATGAAAATTTCCAGTATTTTGAAAAAATCACAAGCTCTCTGATTTCAGGACTATTTTCATGATTCAAGATTAATGCAAGAAAACTAAAACTTGGAGATTTTTTGCCAACTTTTTCTTGCCTCTTAGTCTGCTGGCAGTGCTGCGGAATTTACAATAATCCTGTTATCTGTATTACTTCAGACAGCAAGACTACTATAACTGCACTCTGCTGCCAATGCATGAAAGCAGAACAAAGCACCTGAGGAGAGAGAGACACCACCACAGACACAGAGAGAAAAAGGTAAGAAAAGTAAAAAAAAATTCAATAGGATGGGTACAAAAATAGCACAAAGCGTGAAAGGTATGAATTGAGCGATAGTTAATAATTACACAAATTCCTTTAAGAAAATATGATTGCTGTATAAAAGCTTAATCAAGTACTTCCTCTTCAAAATGCAAATGCTGAAGAAGAATGAGCTCAGTGTAAAAAAGAACCCTCTAGAATGTAGTGCACACACAACCAGTAGCAACCATTGTAAAAGCACACATGCATGAGGAGGCACATGCTTAAAGTAGCAAAGAAGGGAATGAAGGTTTCCATGGAGAAGCAAGTTTTGTATCACACTGGCTATTGCAGCAAAGCTTGCAGTCTTCAGATGTGAAAGGTGTTATTTCAACTTTAACTGCAAGTGTCCAGATTAACGTTATCAGCTCAAAGTTCAAGAAATAACTCAATAATCTATAATCTAGCACTCCAACAATAAATTTCATACTACAGTTTAAAGTGTTTAAATTGCACTGTTACAGTCATAACAAACTATCCATTTAATTTTGAGATTTCCAAACTTATTTTTTATTTATTTTACTTTTTAAGAACTGCAGAAATTGTTACTTTCTTTACCTCTGAGTTAGGCTGCTATCTATGTCAACAGTTTAGAACAACATTCAAAACCCTATAGCTGACATGATAAAAAAAAAAATTAAAAGAAAAAGTTGCAGTAGCTCAGAAGCTCACTAGATTTTCAAATTAAAAATAAACCAGTCTCTTTAATGAAAAATATAATTTATACATTTAAAATATGAATAAATAAATTAGTAGTAAGTGCTTCAGAAACATGTCCACTGTTTGGAAAGAGAGAGCATCTCTTGTCTCTCATGTGTCTCCTGAATCTCCAAACATCAATTGTCACTAAAGAATTCTGGTACTGAAGAACATTTTGCTTCTGATTCCTAGATGTAAGAAAACTGTACAGCTTGTAAGAATATATACTGGAAGTAATCTATATAGGGTAGGAAAGCAGTCCTTAAAGGAAAAATAAAGATAGAGATTCAGTTAAAAGAGAAATATATTTGCTTTGAATGTTCCAGGCTTTTTTTTCTGAGAAGATAACAGAATAGATTGTAAGTAGTAGAAGCAAACATTTGCTTCATAGAAATGATTCAAGGTTTTGATATCATTCCTAAATATTTAGTTTTCTGGTTTTTTGCACTCTTGAAAGCAGTAACAGAAAATACAATCACATCACAGCAATAAGCTTGGTAACAGTTCCACCAACATTTCAGATGTTATTTGTTCATAATGAAGAAAAGTAATAGATTTTATCAAATCACTTTTTATGGTCCAGTTGCCATACATCAGTAATAAAAAGAATGAAAAAAAGTCTCTTTTGAACAAAACTGCCATTTTTACTTTTGAGCACTAAATAGACAAAATTAAAAAAAAAAAAAAAAGCTATTTCTGTTGCAGTATTTCTTTTCATAATTATGTCACATACTATGAAAACAGCCAGAAAATAACTATTTCTTTTTTTTTCTGAGAGGATGGATTGCTGGGAAGTCCTCTTAAAAGGACTTTTATTTGTCTTTTACATTAAGGTGCCATTGAATCTAATGCCATTCTAAATCATCTTTGTGTATGAATGAATTCTCATCTTTGTTTTATAGATGAAGGCCAGAAAAACAATTGCATTAAATTTCACCCCCAAGATTACACAAGAATAAAATCTCAAGTTCTAACGCAACTGAAACTAGTGAATTAATAACTGAGGTCAATATGATATAAGATTCAGTAGAAGCTCTTCTGGGTTTCTGTCCTGTATATGAGAACAGAATAAATTCTTTCTTTAAAGACAGACATATGATGACCAGAGGCCTGTGCTCAATGGGGAAATAAATGACAAATCTAGTTCCTGAAGGGTAACATTTCTGAGAGAAGAAGAAAAGTAAAAGAATAAATTAATCCATTCTGCAGGATTAAAGTTTAATTTTACAAATACTTGCTTAAACGTTTGCATTTAAGTTTAAATGCAGTAGCAAACTTCTCACTATAGAAAATAATGAACAGAACATACCAGAGGAAAAATCACTTAGTCATTAAAGAAGAAATTTTTTACAATGAAAGTGGTGAAATACCGGAACAGTTTACCAGAGAGGTGGTAGATGCCCATCCTGGAAACAATCAAGGTCAGATTGGACGGGGCTCTGACCCACTTGATCTAGTTGAAGATGTCCCTGTTCCTTGCAGGGGGTTGGACTAGATGACCTTCAAAGGTCCCTTCCAATCTAAACTATTCTATGATTCTATGATTAGTTTTGATTAGTGAAACTGAGTATTCTTGAAAGAGAAGATAATAGGCAGATTTTTAAAGTTTCAAAAACAGATTAGGAGAAAGCATAGTTTCATGCACGAATTCCTACATCACTGTAATGCACACATTACAAAATATAGAATGGTATGCAATATCCTGATGCTTTATAACCTCAAAGTAACCATTCTGAATTGTCAGAATTTGAGCCTTTAATGCTGTTAACAGTGCCATCAGAATCATGGTTTTTTATGCAGAATAGTTACATAATACAAAATGCTTCCACTCAGCGCTGTTTTTTTATATTTCATATACACACCTGACACTTAACATATACACAGGTAGTTAGTAGTCTTAATGATGCACTGTTAGTCCTTCAATCAGTCACAGAGCTAAGAAATTCTCAGCTTGGAAAAAGAAATTTACTGAATTGTATTGACATGGACACTAGATAATTTGGATATTTATAACATTAGCATTCACATGATTAAACGTTAAAGCTACAAAAATGACTTTTGACAGGTAGTTTGCAGATATCTTTGCTGTTCCTGTACTTTGGTATTCTTTATATTCAGCCTAAAATTACATCACTGACCTTATCCAGAAAGTGCAGTATTGCTTTTTGTTGATTCCCCTCATCTGCATTTAGTTTGTGTCTCCCAATGGAAGAAATCAGCTGTGCCTCTTGTTCCAGAAGTCCACAAAATGCTGCCTTTCTTTCAGCTCCAGTAAGAGTTCTGTTAATCCGTTCAGTCTCCTCCTGCCTCCATACTACAGATACAAATATTTCGGGTATTTTTTACAAGATGTTTTCCAGTGAAACTTCTACTTTTATATTTAAGAAATAATATAATTAATTTTCAATATCCATTAAAAGCCAGTTTCTATGTTAGGGAATTGATTGTTATGCATATTTTCAATACACACAAAATGGCCCAGAAATGAATGTAAATTATACAGATGTTGTGTGAGAGTATGTGTGTGTACATCAATTCCAAACTGCCAATTCGTACTCCAAACTCAACGGTGGGTTAGGAGAAAAAGGAGCTCTATGTGAGAAAAAGAATTTAGCTTCTGTGGAAAAGTGTGATGAAAAGATTTCTTCACAATTTTGCACCTAAAATAACTGTTTGAGACTCAAGCAGTTCCAAAAGGTATGAGCAATAGTAACTTTTTAAACAACTGCTCATCGAAGTCACAAGAAAAAGATACCATGGAGATCTTCTCAACAGATTAAGAACAGCATCTTACTGTGGTACCACTAGTACTCAGTGCTGAAAATATTACTGCTTCTCCCTACATAAGTGAGTAAAATCTAAAGAAGCTTGAAGTCCTCCAAAACTGAGATAAAACTTGACTGTCAGTCATGTTTAGCACTCCAGGTCTTACACTGAATATTTGAGTAGTATCATCTTTTGCCACCTAAGGCAGATGGATGAGCATTAATAATTACACAGGCATTGCTTTACTCTCCCCTTCCTCTTCCACAACAGAACCCTTCAAGTGGAAGCGGCAGGCAAACCACAAGATAATAATGACAGCAGCATGTGAATCAGTACAAGCTGTATAAGAATCTGGCCTTCTGACTCTTAGGGTCAAGTCACCAAATCACAGGTAATTGCTGCACTTACAATTGTAAGTTAGACTACTTAATGACAGAAACATATAGATGTATACATATATGTGTCTATCATGGTTTATTTTTTAGTACTCATTTTTTGACTGTAAGTGCTGATACACAGACTATAGGCCCTTAAAGAAATCTGTTAGTAAAATGTCCTGGTTTCGGCTGGGATGGAGTTGATTTTTTTCCTATTAACTGGTATAGTGCTGTGTTTTGGATGTAGTGTGAGAATAATGTTGATGACACACTGATGTTTTGGTTGTGGCTAGGTAATGTTTATGCTAGTCAAGGACTTTTCGTCTTCCCATGCCCTGCCAGGTGTGCAGGGGGCTGGGAGGGAGCGTGGCCAGGACAGCTGGCCCAGCTGGCCAAGGGGCTGTTCCATACCATATGACATCATGCTCAGCATATAAGGCTGGGCAAATAAGAAGGAGGTGGGGGGAATGTTCGGAGTGATGGCGTTTGTCTTCCCAAGTAACCGTTACACGTGATGGAGCCCTGTTTTCCTGGGGATGGCTGAACACCTGCCTGTTGATGGGCAGTAGTGAATGAATTCCTTGTTTTGCTTTGCTTGCGTGCGTGGCTTTTGCTTCCCCTATTAAACTGTCTTTATCTCAACCCTCGAGTTCTCTCACTTTTATCCTTCTGATTCTCTCCCCCATCCCACCCGGGGGGAGTGAGCGCGCGGCTGCGTGGTGCTCAGCATCTGGCTGGGGTTTACTGAATAGTGTTTTCCTTTGCATACATTAAAACAATTCTTGGCTTTTTTGAAGAGGCTGTTCTATTTCAAATACATCTGGAGTTTTGTAGGGAATTTTATACGATCTGATACTTCAATATTCCTGAATAATATCTCGAAGTGTTGTTATTGTTCCAGAACAGTTATGCAAAAGCAAAACCCAACGTAAAGAAAACAATCCAATAAGTGATGTGCACTTACTGAAAAAGCCTATAACATCCTCTATGAGGTAAGATTAGAGGCAGGAGGAGGGAACGGAAGAAAGTTTATTTTCTGCCTGTGGCTTCCTTATCTACAATACCTTATGTTTTCCATTTAAAAATATTTCAATTAATTTCCTTAAGGCTCTCCAAGCTTTGGTATTAACATGACAGCTGTCTAACAAGTTCTGAGTACCCAAAGATGTATTTTCAAATAAAGTCATTTCAGCAAACAAAAGCACTATATAGAATTAATTTACATGGAGTTTTATATGCCTGAAGGGGGCAGCAACTTCAAAGGTAAAGCTAATAAATACAGTAAGCAATTTTGTACTTACAGAAATGAAGAAGCTGTCAGTTGTCATCAATACTCACCTCCTGATTCACCACACACATGCAGTCAAGTTAAAAACATTCCTCTTAGATTATCTGTTCTACAGAGATTTTACTCATTATAGTTTTTATTCCAGTTTTTTTGAAACAAAGTAGTTCATGCTTTTTAAATAAATAATCAATGTCTCTATATACAGACACACTGAATATACAGATACATCTCATTTGCACCATACAGTCAACAGGCAAGTTTTTGTACCAACAGGAATTGCTTGTACTGGCTGACCCTGTAATAGTATCCCCTTGTTGTGATCAGCAGCAATAACCTTCACAGAACTCTAGAGGACAATAGTCTCATTCTATTACTGTCACAATGATTTAGCTTGTGTCGACTGTTGACACTATAAGAATGTAAAAGTAGTTTCAGATGCAGGTAGGAAAAAAAAAAAAACAAACAACTTCCTAGAACCACTAAGCTCTATTAAAATGAAGAGCATGACTGCAAGTCTCCATGTAATCAACACTGGTAAATAAAAACAAACCAAAAAGATTAATACCAGATCATTATTTTTAACTAAACGTTAAAAAGACATTTCAAATACTGGAGTTTTTTCTGTTCCAGTTTTGAAGTGGCACATGCTTTTTCAGGTTGCCTAGATATTAAATTCCTGAACATGCAAAGCTGAAAGATTTATTATTTGTGAATCCAGTGACATCAAATTAAGCAAAAGAGACACTTATATAACCATAAATTTTAAATCTAAAAATATTAGCAATATCAGCACTTATTCACAACTTTAACTCAGCTTTGTTGTTTCTATTGCAAATAAGACTCATCACACTTAAAAAAAAAGTGGATCATACATTTGATAGCACATTAGCTAGGAAGCATTTTTTTAAAGAAAATATTGCAGGAAATCAGTTACTAAATAGTAGCACTTGCCGTAAGTGGAGAGGAAAAAATAATTATTTGAATACCTTGGCTTTTGATTAACTAGTCAGACACACCTTTAAAAGGGCTTGATTCTTGTGAAATGAAAAGCTAACTATCTAGGAAGAAAAAGGAGGGCAGGGAAAACAACCTCTAACAAAACACAAATCTCATGAAGATACCATTCCCACAATTCTAAAGTTTAAGACCAGTAATAATTTTTATATTTATCACAAACAGTAATATTTATAAGTCATTTATACATTCAGACAAAATGATTTGTTCAATGCCACACAAAGTATGACAGTATTAAAAGATTAGCATATAACTTGGGAATACTTGAATCATGATCCTAAGCTCTATGAATAACACACACCACCAAATTTATGCTCAGTTTACCATGGAAGAAACAGCTGGGATAGTTTAAGGTAGGTCAGGTAATGGCTTTGTAATGAAGCAGGTAATCAATTAGGCCAGTTCTGCTATAGGGACAGTAATGTCCAAACCACTGAAGAGTTATACCATAAGCAAGCACTGTAGCCTTAGATAACATATAATTTGTTACAAGTCACAACGCAAGCATCTTGCTTAAAAGGAAGCATTCTGAAAAGAACTCTTGCAGTTTCATTATAGGCTGGTACAAGTCCACTGCTTTCTATTGGTTTTGTTTTTCCAAAAGGACATACTCTAGGTTTTTTGTTACATTTGCAACATTATTCTCCTGTAAGTTTTGTCAATTATCTGCCGTATTCACCTTATTTTTCCAGGAAAGTTTAGAGGTGCTTGCCTATATTAGATACTATCCACTCCAATAGGAAAAGTAAGTCTTTCAGGATGCCCTCTAGGACTCCTAATGGATTTTCAAAATCTTGACAACACGGTTTTGTGAAACATGGAATAAATTAGAAAGGAAAAAAGCATGAGAAGACTAGGACAAAAGGAATAACATCAGTCATACATTGTAAAATTCTGGGCAAAAATTTAATCCTTTATAAAAAATGTCTATATTAAATTATGAATGATGGATCTTAATAGTAATTTCTTCATGGTATTATTTTCAGCATCCAAAATGTAAAAAGATTAAAGTAACTCTGATCGAAAAAACCAGTTCCTGTTCCTCTAGCTGACCTTAACATTAGCAATGAATGAAAAAACAAAACAAAACAAACAAAAAACCAAAACAAACAAACAAAACAAAACAAACAAACAAAAAAACAACCCTGTGAAATACCATTATGCTACAAGCTTATTTCCTAAAAAGGTGTGCTGGTTTTGCTTGGGATAGAGTTAATTTTCTTCATAGTAGCTTGTATGGTGCTGTTTTGGATTTGTGATGAAACCAGTGTTGATAACACAGGGATGTTTTAGTAATTGCTAAACAGTGCTTACACAGAGTCAAGGCCTTTTCTGCTTCTAGAAATATATGAAAGTCAAATAATTCTTTAAAAATAAAAGAAATTCCACTGTAAGTCAAAAAAATCAAGGAAGTATCTATAGAAACATGTCAAAACCGGAAGAGTTTGTATTAAACAAACTGTACTCTTTTGCTGATTGAAGAGTATCGCTTTAAGAAAAAACTTACATTCTAAAGCATGGTACAGTAGCTCAAAGTCTTCTTTTGTTTTAGGGTTCAGTCTTCGTTCGTGCTCCCTTCTCAGTTTTTCTTCTTTCTCTTTTTTTCTCCGTAACTCTTCTTGTGCCTCCCATGCCAGCCTTAACCTCTTTTCTTCCCTCAGATTTTGTACTGCATTTATAGCATGCCAACGACGGAAATATGTCTGTAATACTATTACCTATATGTGATACAATACCAAAGAATCAGGAATTTAAAACAATACAGCATAATATTTTTTTCTTGATTGTTATTTTTTCTAGCTACTTAACTACATTTTCTAACATTGTCTTGTACTCAAACTCATTTAAATGTTACAAAACCAGTCATGTACTATTAGTCTAAACACTAGTATGGTTATTTATTTAGGTAATTGCAGGAGTTTAATCAGTGAGTACAGTCAAGAAACTAGGTTCAAATAATCAAGTTAAAGTATAAACTGCAATCACAAAGTCTATTTTTCTTTTTCAAATCTCTCCTTAAAAAATGCCTTTTGCCATGCATTGTTTTTATTCTTTTCTCTTCAGCATTGTGGGCAGAGGTCTTCATTTTACTATCCATTTATATAGTGTCTAGTTTGGGAATTTAGACACATATTTGCAAAATTTCTTTTAAATTTCTAAGTACAAAAATCAACACACATACACACAAAATCAATTGCACTTTATCTGTTAAAAAAAAAAAAGAAAGTTAAATTACCAATGTTGTTATGACAGAACTTAAAAAAGAAAATTAAAAAATCCACCTTCCAAAGCTGTGGCCATTAAAGACTAGGGAAATGTCTATACTAAGTTAAGGGAGCACAATGCATGAGGCTGAGGTTTTGCCAGCTGAGTTAGCATTTGCACCACAAGCAGTTTAAAAGCATCTTGCCAACCATGTCAATACAATTATCCTACTGGGACACGTGGGGAACCAACTGTTTCTCCATTTAGTTAGATTCAGACTGTCTATTTCAAGCAATCAAATTAACAACTAGATCGTTTGCAAAGCAGTGCCCCGCCTAACACGATGTTGGGTGTACTTAAGTTAGGCGTGCAGTCACTGAATATGTGGTTTTCAAAAAGCAGTTCGGAATGCCTAAATGGCATCCTCTGCTCAATGACTATACAGAATCTGTCATGAGAATCACTTGCATGAGGTGATTCAGCGCACCAAAAAACTCCACAGGCCCATTGCATGTGTTTGTTTAATGCCAAAGCAGGAGCTTGAACACAATCCAAAACAGAACAGTATGCCAAAGGTAACCTGTCAGGCCTGTTAAAACAAATAAACAAATCCAAAACCCACAAAACTCCTAAGCTCAATGCAGGTCTCCTAAATCCTAACCCAATACTCTATCCATTTGAGGCCATACATTAAGCATGTAGAATCATAGAATAGTTTGGGTTGGAAGGGACCTTTAAAGATCACCTAGTCCAACCCCCCTGCCATGGGCATGGACATCTTCAACTAGATCAGGCTGCTCAGAGCCCCGTCCACCCTGACCTTGAATGTTTCCAGGGATGGGGCATCCACAGCTTCTCTGGGCAACCTGTTCCAGTGTTTCACCACCCTCATTGTGGAAAATTTCCTCCTTATATCTAGTCTGTAGATTAAGTCCTTCTAAAGAGACCATGAGAATGCCATAGGGACAAGCCTATTTTAATCTCTAATGCTCTATACAGAAGCTTAATTGTCTTAATTGTCACTGTAAGACAGAAACCAGTAAAATCACAATTCTTAATATTTAAGAAACCACAATGTCTCAAATGTCATTAAAAACACAAATACGGTGAATGACCAGACACACGCTTCCCCCATATCTGAAGGATTACAAAATGTGAAGATTAAACAGACATTTTCCAGTTCACTGTTAAATTCACTCTTTGAACACTCATTAAATGTTCAGATATTACCTCATAATACAGTTTCAAACAGATGAGAACTTACTGCTTCAAGTCTACGTTTATGGTATTCTTCCGCTGTAAGATACTTTCCAGGACTCACTAGTTTGTCAGTCATATTTGACACATACAGGCCAATTTTAGTCATCTGTGTTGATGTTGTATTTTTTGTTTGTTGTGGCTTATTTTTTTCAAAAACCGTCTGGAGAAAAAATACATGTCAGATTATAACAAAATATACAGAGATTTTTTTCCTCATTACAATAAGTGGCAAAATTAGCTATTTATAACGAAATTCACAAGACTAATGATATTCATCCACTAAATACTTTCAATTGCACACTTATTTCTGATCTCCTTCCTCATTCCTATTGGAAGTAATTTGTGTCAACATTCTATTTTCATTGGCAAAAACAATATTCTAAAAAGACACTACAAAGGCATTACCTGTGTTTCCCTACAAAATAATTTAATTCCTTTGTCAGGTCGGTTTTTGGGTATTGTTTGTGATCCTGCATTATGAAATTCCACTCCTGTTATCCTGTTCTTATATCCACCCAGAAATGGTTTATGATAGGTAGGTCTTTCAATTTTTACAACTACATCTTGGAATGAATCAGAACCTGTTAAAATGGAAGTTTCAAGATAGAAATACTGTTTCTTTTTGTAACAGATTGAGATTAAAGCATGATTATATATATTGATACATATTTAAAAACCGCATTTACCTGTTTGTACTCTGACAGTTATGACATCAGGCATGTGGTAATCCTGTTGAACTGCTTTCCCAGGCAAATGTTCCTGATCAAGACATAACTTCTCAGACTGGCTAGTTTCATCAAAGTTAGCCCTAGTCCTCCTAAGAGCTTCATCGCCCTCACTCATGCTTCCTAAAAATAAAACCAAAATTAATTCCTAATATGCTTCTCAAAACAAACAAATAAATAAAATAACTCAAGTTTACCCTGAAATGATTTTACTGAAACACTGCAATGCAGAATAATCATGGATTTTTGAGCTGGAAAGACAGTCTACTTTAAAGCTGAAACAGTATTATCATACGCTTTTTAAAGAGCTATCCAATGTAATACTGTCAGCACATGAAAAGTCATTCATACAATTTTTAAAAAGTTACAGTAAGTGTTTTATTTGCAAATGCATAATTTTAAACCAAAGCTACCCATTTATACAATGAACTTTTATTGAAAAATCTAAACCTAAACCTGCTCCAATTTAGACCCACACAAGCATACAATGGCTGAATCACTGTTGTCTTTCACACAATACTTGACGTGGTGTTCATTCAACGACTGCATTCTGAACCAGCTCTACTTAACTTGAAGCTCCAGAAATTACTCCTTTTTGATTTAGAGTCTATCTGGCTTTAGTTAAGTGCCCTTCCTAGGAAGCGATGGCCAGCTACTCAGGATGAGAGCATCTGAATGCAGCCCCACGGAGAGGAAGGCCATCAGGAGGTCCGTACTCTGAAGGATCACTCACTGTGCTCACCTGCTGAACGGGACGCACTACCTCCCGCCCTGAAGGCCTAAGAAAACGGGGTACTGAATTGGGAAGTGACACAGGGCACCCAGAACAGAGAGGAACAAGCGCAGGAAATGACGGAGTGTTTCAGGCACTGCAGGAGAAAGGCATGGATAACAGAAGGGTGGCAGGTAAGTTACAGGGGAATCCAAGAGACATAAAATAGTGAAGTGATTGCTATGGTCTAGTCTAAACTGCTAGTAGCCAATGTACTCATGTGAGTTATGCACTGCTGGTTTTCAAATGTGTGTACAAAACACGGATACATACACACATTTCTGGAAATGAAGATCACTCTATGAAATGCCATATTAGTCTACAAATTGCTATTGCAACTTGAAATAAAGAATACATCCCTCACCTTTTCAAGCACGAGAATTTAAAAAGCCACTTCAAGACCAAAAACCAGCAAACATGAACAGAATGAGGGTGTGGGGGGTGCAAGAAGCCATAATCGAGTTGAAGAAAAGAAATCTCTTTAAAGCCTTAACGTCCAACATTTTAATAACTTCTTTACCTGTTACTGTCCCACTTGCTGTATTCTCTGATAGTACTGAGTTTTGAGATGTTTGTTCTTCCCTTTCTGAATTTCTTAATTCAAGTAAAGTAGAATAATTCTCTTTGGTAACAGATGTGCTATCAGATGATGCGCTGAATGGGGCATCTAGCTCAGATACATCTTGGTCGTTATTTCCGACCACTTCTTGATTGCCTAGTCCTTCGCTGGGTAATTCCCACTGTGCTAAACTTGACTGCTCCCGTTCCTTCAGAGCTGACTGCTCCAGAGAAGACCACTGCTCGCAGCCCTCCTCTGACTGCACAGCGCCTGGAGCTTCTGCAAGCAGAGGCCTCTCCACTGGGTCCCCATCCCCGGCCTCGGTCTCTCCGACTGCTCTTCTTTCTGAGGGTGCAGAGGGCTGCTCTGCACCTGGCCTTTCTGTGATAACAACTTCAAAGCAACTGTCCGATGTATCTTCCATTTCCTAAAGTATCAATTGCATGTTTTTAACCTGTCTGCAAGAATAATCCCAGTAGCTATTTAAAGTTGCATCCTACCACATTTATACTACCAAATATATGGGTGACTTAATAACCTGAAAAGCTTTTTCTGTATCTATTCCCAAACAGNTCCCCGCCCCGCCACCCCTGACGCCGGCCCGGGCCCCGGCACCACCCGCCGGCCCGGCCGTCCCGGCGTGCCGCCCGGCGACAGTAGCCCTTGGCAGGGGGCGCACCGGGGGCGGAAGGCGGCGGCCGCCGTTCGGCGCACGGCTGGGGCTCCCCCGCCCGGCCCCGCACCCGTTACTTTCCTCCCACGACTCCGGCAGAACCTCCCGCCGCGGGCGGCTCCCCGTGGCGCCGCTCCCCGCGCCGGCGGCGTGTGGCGGTAGCTATAGCAACCAGGACGGGGCGGTGCCCAGGAGCCCGCGGAGCGGGGGGGAGGGCCGGAGGCCGGCGAGCATGCGCACTGGGGGGAGCGGCGGCCGGGCGGCGGGCCTGTGCCCTGGGAGCCTGGCCTGCGTGCGGGGCGGGCTGGGCCGCCCGCGCTGCTGTGCGCGCCCCGGGAAGGCGGGAGGCCAAAAAGGAGGGAAAAGGGAAGCGGTGAGACAGGGAAAGGCTGGGAGCGCTCCCCGGCTCCATTTACCCCGCCGCGGTTAACGGGAGCGCCACAGCGCCTGGGAACGCAGCACCTGCAGCAGCCTGTGCCTGCGCCCCCGCTGCTGCTCGCCGGGCCTGGCGGGCGCTGGTAACCGCGCCTGGGCCTCACGCGGCCTTGAACAGCAGCGATCCTGGCAACTGCCGTGGTCCATAGCAAGGTGAAGAGGAACTCTTACCGGCTGGTAGTGGCATTAACGTAAGAAAACACCGGTTTTCCTTTCAGTTTATGCTGCAGGTAGTGGCAGAAACCGGGCTAATACCCAAAACCGTTTCCTGGATGTTAGGAGAAGTCGGTGTGTTTGGATGCCGATAACCCCCACCCTACAGACCGACACGTCCCCGCGGCGCGCCAGCGCCACCCGCCTGGTGCGCTCCGCCCAACGGCCGTGTTCTCCCCGCCGAGGTCTGCCGTTCCGGTGAGGCTGAGCTGCTGAGCGGAAATTAAGACACTTACACCAGAATTAAAACCATATGAAACAATTTCCTGGTGTTTGATGTGTGATTTCTGAGACAATTCTTGCAAGTGTTTCGGCACGCTACACGAAAACCGAAGCTACGCGCACTTCACACAACCATTTTAGAGGTGAAATACAGAGTTCTGTGTCGCAACTCTGGGAGAACCNATATATATAATATATATATATAAAATATATCTAATCTAATAATTTAGAATAGGTCTTCTCTTGCACCAAACGCAAAGCACTTAACACCTTCTCACTAGTCTTTAACAAACATAATACTCCACAGCATTGCCAGCAGGCAGTCAGCATAATTCTTTATGTCTCTCTATCTATACATATACATAGCAGGACTTTACGGAGCGGTGCTCCCGCAGACAGCACGCCTTTGAGCTCTGCCGCGCCGCCACCGAAATGACGTGGGCCGGAAGAACCCAAATCCCACAGCCATGAAAACCCCCCACGGCAGACGGGAGGAAGCTCCGGCAGGACCCGGCAAACGGGCGGTCCCCCCCCGGCAGGGCCGCTTCCCCGCCCCGCCACCCCTGACGCCGGCCCGGGCCCCGGCACCACCCGCCGGCCCGGCCGTCCCGGCGTGCCGCCCGGCGACAGTAGCCCTTGGCAGGGGGCGCACCGGGGGCGGAAGGCGGCGGCCGCCGTTCGGCGCACGGCTGGGGCTCCCCCGCCCGGCCCCGCACCCGTTACTTTCCTCCCACGACTCCGGCAGAACCTCCCGCCGCGGGCGGCTCCCCGTGGCGCCGCTCCCCGCGCCGGCGGCGTGTGGCGGTAGCTATAGCAACCAGGACGGGGCGGTGCCCAGGAGCCCGCGGAGCGGGGGGGAGGGCCGGAGGCCGGCGAGCATGCGCACTGGGGGGAGCGGCGGCCGGGCGGCGGGCCTGTGCCCTGGGAGCCTGGCCTGCGTGCGGGGCGGGCTGGGCCGCCCGCGCTGCTGTGCGCGCCCCGGGAAGGCGGGAGGCCAAAAAGGAGGGAAAAGGGAAGCGGTGAGACAGGGAAAGGCTGGGAGCGCTCCCCGGCTCCATTTACCCCGCCGCGGTTAACGGGAGCGCCACAGCGCCTGGGAACGCAGCACCTGCAGCAGCCTGTGCCTGCGCCCCCGCTGCTGCTCGCCGGGCCTGGCGGGCGCTGGTAACCGCGCCTGGGCCTCACGCGGCCTTGAACAGCAGCGATCCTGGCAACTGCCGTGGTCCATAGCAAGGTGAAGAGGAACTCTTACCGGCTGGTAGTGGCATTAACGTAAGAAAACACCGGTTTTCCTTTCAGTTTATGCTGCAGGTAGTGGCAGAAACCGGGCTAATACCCAAAACCGTTTCCTGGATGTTAGGAGAAGTCGGTGTGTTTGGATGCCGATAACCCCCACCCTACAGACCGACACGTCCCCGCGGCGCGCCAGCGCCACCCGCCTGGTGCGCTCCGCCCAACGGCCGTGTTCTCCCCGCCGAGGTCTGCCGTTCCGGTGAGGCTGAGCTGCTGAGCGGAAATTAAGACACTTACACCAGAATTAAAACCATATGAAACAATTTCCTGGTGTTTGATGTGTGATTTCTGAGACAATTCTTGCAAGTGTTTCGGCACGCTACACGAAAACCGAAGCTACGCGCACTTCACACAACCATTTTAGAGGTGAAATACAGAGTTCTGTGTCGCAACTCTGGGAGAACCCTGGAAAAAAAAGTTGTATTTCAGCAGGCATTGAAATTATAGCCACACTCGGTAACAGTATGTCATGATCACTGTTACCATCTTTCACAGACATTTTTAGGCATTTGAACATAGGCCTGCTTCCCATCAAAAGGACAGAAATTTCCTGTTACTACTGTTAATGCTCTTTTTTCTAAAACCTGGATTGAACTTGAACTCAGGGTAGAATAGGACCAGCAGTAACTCTACAGAAAGATACTAGGTCATTTTGTGTCACTTTGTCACTATTATATAGTGAACTTGATTAAACATTCAAACTCATTTTCAGTTTGCAAGATGATTTTTCATTTTTTTCTAATGAAATAGCATATATGCTGTAAAAAAATCAGCTCTCACTCATCTGCCTTTGAACACAATCAGAAATTATGTCAGTGGCTGTTCAGAACACAGCCATTCAAAATAGGCTAGGCAGCCCAGATAGCACATCAGGAATAACAAAAACCTCGCTACTGCCTCTACATGGCAATCCAAAAGCTGTTTTTGTGGTTTAACAGGCTCTGTCTCTAGTAGGTGCCATCCTTGCAGATAGGGTAATTTTCACTTGCGTAATGACTTCCATCAGACAATCTCAAAGTGTTTTAAAGATCTAAAGTTTGTTAACTCTAAGGCTTGCAGTAATTTACCTTACCATATTACAGCAGATAATGATAAAATCTTTTGTATCATGTTTTTCCAACATAGTTAATGGGCAAAAATCAAGCAAAATCGGCAAAAATCAAGCAAAATCATTAGTCAGTCTCCAAATTATGCCTTGCTAGCATATTCAATTTCAAACAAATTATTTGCAACATAGTACTCCTAATATAGATTCTCTCTTGCCTGTAAAGTATGCGTACTGTTCTGTTGCTACAGTGTGGATTTAAATATCAGCTAGTTACAGAATTAATAGCAAGGTAAAAAGTACTGTTTCTCTTCTTGGCAAAGATGTATTTTAAATTAGCCAGGAACAAGGATGACGTGAACTTACACAACACTGTACAAAAGGCATACACCATTACATCTCAAAACTGCAATCCATTTTCTTTCCTCCCTTTGTTCTCAATAAAAGTTGATGCTACAACATAATACTAATTCATTTAGTAATCTTGCTTAGCACTGATGATTAATTTATGCTAAGATAATGAAACCAAATTTAACCAATGATAAGAAAATGAAAATAAACCATAACACATTCTGAGAATTTGATAAAAAGCTCAGAAAGCTGAAAAATATTTATTAATGATTCCTAGAGTTGTCTTCAGTAGAACCTTTTTAAGACTCAAGTTAATTGATTCCTAAATTAAAGCATTTGTGAAGGCTAATCCAGTGTTTTGGATAGGAAAATTTAGAAAATGATCCTATTTTGAGTCACGTGAAAGAAACACGTATCGACCAGAAAAGTCACTGAGAATATAAATTAGAAAATACAGCTCTAAAAAAAAATCTCCTCAAGGTACTAAACAACTTATATTGGGTCTGTACGGAGGACATATTTGTGAAAGGGAGAAAATGGGAGTAAGCTTTTGATGAGTGGATATCAAATTTCAGCAGCAATGAGCCAAGAGAGAGAGACTTCCTCTCACCCGCAACTCAAGTCACAAGCTTATAGCAGAGCTATTTAAGTCACATGACAAATACGGCTTTAGAAGTGGAGAAAATAACTGAGCAAAAAGAGAGTTCAACTGATGACTCAGTTATGAAAGAGCAGAAAGAATTCCAATAGTTGCCACCATATTCTGGCAACTTTTTTCCCCACCCTCAAGTATTGCATGCCAGTATCATTCACACTAGACTTCAGGGTTTTTTTGTTTCTTTTTTGTTTTGCTTCCTCTCACATCAGCTCAATACCTATTACCTAAAACCATTCATCTTCATTTCTCATCTGACATCATTCGCCCTCATTTAGTATTTCTCATGTGAAAATTGTGTTTGTTAACTTTAGCAAAGTCCTCTTCTGGAATGCCATCTAGTGGTTTTATCTCAGAAGAGACCAGCTTCTACCTTTTTCAAGACTGAAAAAGCCTTCAAAACCAACCAATAAAGCAAAATATTTTCCGCTTTTTTAATTTTCAGAAATCTAAAAATTTCTGTAATTATAGTAATAATAGTTGGAAAAAACCCCAATGCTACAAAATGCAGTGAAAATAGTTGCTAGAGTAAATACCCTAAGTATACTTACCGTTTTTCTCTTCTACTGTCCTACTCCCCTAATACCTTGATTGTATGAAATATTATATAAAGATGTAATCATTAATAATAATGATGTCACAGGTAAACTTATAGGCCTAATGACTATGAAAAAGCAGCTATAACAAAGTATGTGATGTAGTGCAGTGGCACTCTATCATTAACGTTGAACAAACTGCAGATTTTTGTCATACAGCTATATTCTTATCTTTAAACTTGCAAGAACTTTATTAATGGTACTGAAAAAATGTGAGTAAGGCAAACTCACACTGTATCCTTAGATCTAGTTTGGGTATTTTACTTGGGGCTTATAAGCTTAAATCTGTAAACAAAAGTTTTCAGAAGAGGCAGGCACTGTTTCCATTTAAATGTTTGAAAGAACCTAGCCAGATATGTCAAGAAAGATCCACTATTTTTTTTCATATTACTAAGTAACATTCAAGGTCTGAATCAATAATACGCAAATAAATCTATAAAGTATACATGTTTATATACAAAGCCTTTGTAAGACCCCAGTACTGAAGTGCCACGTGTATCATGCTAAGTATCATAACCTACCTGCTAACCAAGAAACCTGTTCCTGCTGTCTGCCACCTTAAGGGGAAGCCTTCCTTCCCTGCCTCGGGTCTTCCCAGTGCTCCCCCCGAGTCAGAACCAGTGTTTATGTGGGCAGCAGAGTCAGACAGCTCAAGACAGGGATTCGGCTGGTATCTAAAAAACGGTTAGTTTTGGTAAGCCTAGTATTCATTACATCAGATCCCTGATCTCAGTATCTGCATGGTCATAAAGACACTGGCAGTGTCTTTATACACAACCAAAATACACAACCAAAGGTGGGAGAGACGGGCGGGATCGTACTTTTCTACAACTTTGATTTTGATTTCAAATGGCCTATAATATCTGTACATGTTAACATACAAATACAGATTATAAAAATAACTCAGAATGAGGCACAAATACCCTGTTAATAATAAATTACAAGAGGAAACAAACCAAAGGTTGTACAACAGCTGAAAAGAATTTTCTTAAAACCATTTTTGCAAGAAACTGGAAAAAGTCTTTAGATTGCTGAATATAAGTGGACATTCGCACAAAACATGTTTTTATGAAGCTATTATCTTTAATTTAAAGACAACTGTCAGGAACAATAGAGCAATAATTAACTTTTTTTTTTGACTTTCAAGAGGTCACACACCATTTTGAAAATTATATTGGCCATCTCCACTGGTCAGAAGGAGGTTCTTCAACTAGAGGCTCCCATGGTTTCCACTGTATCATTTTTCTTGCCAGGGAAAGCTCATTTTCAGCCTGTTAATAAACACCATACACAAATTCTTAAATTCTATACAATTGCCAAAGTATTAAATTACCTCTATTTCAGTTCATTATCTCGGCGATGTCACTACCTATCACGGTCAGGGACTACACAAATTTTATCTAAATATCAAAAGGAAATGTGTGTTTTGGGTGTTTTTTTAAAAAAAAAACATACTTAATCACCTCCAAATACCCAAACAGACAGTCTGTTCACCTAGTCATTCCCAGCGACAACTTCATGATATTTTCCTGTTTATTTGGATTATCCCCCAATATTATTCAATCATCATCTGCCCTTTCCACTGATTTAGACTATGTAAGAAGCAATGTAAATATACATGGTATATTTGTAAGCATAATACAGTAAACGAGTAATTGTGTTAGGTTTTAATAGGGTCATCCCAATCACTACATGACAATTCATTTTCAGATTTTTTTTTTCCTGTTTGTTTGTTTTGCAGCAAAGGAAGATAGGGAAAAATGCCAATTTTCTGAACAGAAGCTCAGCCAAAGCAACACGGAAAACCACTGCTCCCTCTCCCTGCACAGTACCTAACCTTGAATTTCCCCTTTACCTGTACAATGACTTCTTCTATGTGACCACTATTCAGTTTGTCCTGTAGCTTTTGCACATCAGTCTCCTGTGTATTCAAATACATATAAATAAATACTTAGTTTTACTGAGCAGTAGAAAGCCCAGATAAAGCATGAAAACAATAATTTAACCAGATCACACTCTAGTCTTCCTCAAAACTACCATCAATTAGCTGGCTTCTGTCATTTTACACTATCAAAGAAATCTCACACACTCTTCTTATTGGAAAACAAACATCAAACTCTCAATGATAAATACAAAGAACGAGTACTATTTAATGACATCCAAAGAAGCATTAGCAGCTAAGGGCTTTAGTATGTATCTTGAAAGACAATTTTGATCTTAACTTATTATAAAATTACATGCAACCTTCCAATTATCACCTTAAATACAAAATACCAGTATTGAAGTTTAATGTACCAAAAGGTGTTTTAAAATGTCAAAGGCAAGGATTGTGCTAAGATACTACACTGGTAAGAGCACATGCATTTTTTGTGTAAGTGTGTGGAAATTACCACTGTTCTACAAATCTTAAAAAAAACTATGTTTTCTTCTCATTTTCACCGAAAACATCAGTAAGAAATCAACAATTCTTTTTAATATACCATCAAAATATTCCATCAATAACAAAAATACAATTATTTCTGAACTGATACCTGACAGTTACATATACTGCTGAACAAGTCAGTCATTTTGAAAATCATTCTTCTCATCATAAAAATCTTTTCATGTGTAACATTTATGAAACAACACTGTACTTACCTTTTGCACCAAATTAAATCGCTGATTTACAATCTGCTCAGTGTATTTCCTATATGCTGCATCTTTGGGAATGTTTTGCAGGACACCAAGGATTTTTGTGTACAGTATTCGTAGGCGCTGAAGTGATCACAAGACATGGGTAAAATACACAACTAGAATTATTTAACTTCTTGTCCTACTTAACCTACTAGCTAATCACCTATAAACAAAATATACAGGGCTATGGTATTCAATCCATAAACGTAGGATTAACAAAATAACTAACTCTGTTTTGGGTAAGACTGGGAAGTTACCACTGTCAGATTCCTCAAAGGAAAAAAAAAAAAAAAGAAGAAAAAAGAAAGTTGCAATCTGAAGTACGTTTGATGCAAAATGGAAACAATAAAAGTCGTGTTTCTAATACTAACCATACTTATAAAAAATGAGGCAAATTCAGGTCTAAACCATCAGTTTCTGAAAAACTACCTGGGAAAGATATAAAGAAGTACATAAGCTACCAAAGCATAATGAGAAGATTTTTTTTTGGCACTTCTCCTCATGCTGGTGCAAAGTTCTGAGTGACAGACAAGTTTAAATTAAAATAAAACCTGAAACTTTTATTGCTGGATTTAAATGCAGTGATAAAGGACACACTGGGGTGAAGAAATTGCACCTTTTGGACCATATGTTGGCTGGCTAACTGTATCTAACTGAAGAGGAATGGATATCCTGTAGAAACAAGAAACAGAAGCAGAATACTGCAGTCAAAGAAATACAAAGAATAAAAAACAGGAAACAAAAAGGGGACTGGCATAGAAACTATACTTCAACTAATGCATTGTTGATTTCTTTCCTCTTGGCTTTAAGTCACTGGAAAAACTAAAATTTATAGTAAGTTTACCCAGAAGGTGTCTGACAAGGCTGTAGACTAAGCTAGAATAATTTGTACAGAACAATAATCATTTTTACAATGGTTCTTTCTGACAGTACTCCTATTAGTGGCAAAATCATTTTTGAAATAGAATCATTGCATAATGGGAAATTTCAAAGCAGAGAAATTAAAGAATTACTGAAGTCCTTTCAAAGCTCATGCCTCCTGAATAAGCAAGCAAGATGTGGCAAACATACTTTCATTACTAAGTCTGAGGAGGTAAAAAGAAAGTACCAAAATGCTACAAGAACCACCTACATGGTTCCCAAGAACCACTGAAGTACTCCCATCTCAACAGTGCTTGCCATCACAGGGCCTTGATGTAGCTTTGCACCACGTGGTTAGCCTCTATCATGTAAGACTAGCCTATCCCCTTAGTATAGGTATAAGTTACTTCAGTACTTGCTGGAAACATAACATAGCAAGGCAGCAAAAATCTGTATCCCTGTGAAGTAGAAATTACATTTATGAAGAACCGAATTTAAAGAGTTCTTTGCTTTTGCATTGGAGATGAAAGAAATCAAATATTAGTTCATAAAAGTACTTACACAGAGGAGGTTTTTGAAATCAGCACATGCAACAAAAAGTACAAAAAAAAAAGTGCAAAATAACTCCTAATGATATGAATTAAACCTTTAAGAATTCCTTTTCTTCCTTTATCACTTTGGAACATTTTTACACTTTCATTAAGTTGCACTGCTTTAAGGTACACAGCATACCTACATAGGCAAATACATAACAAAAAGCTTTGATCTCACAATTTCCATTAAATACAGAACAAGACGTGACATACCTCATGAGGGTTTTCAGCTACAGCCAATCCTACAAGTCCAGTGGTCTGCACAGAGAGCATAAATATATGTAATATACCTAAACATCTGTTTCCATGCTATGTAGTTATTTTGTCTTGGCTCAACATACACCTGACAGGGCCCATTCTGTGACACGAGCCTCTGCCTCCCACCACACACACCTCATACCACAAATCGGCAGTATTTTGATCAGCGCACACGAAGGGCAGGGAGAGCGCGAAGAGAGGAGCAGCTCACATTACCACACAGCTGCCGGAAAGCCTCCCGCGGGGGTGAACTCACCCGCCTCCTTCCTCCCCGCACGACGGGCCCGCCCCGTCCGCTAACGGTCGCTGCTGCCCCGCGAGCAGCTGGCGCCGGGCTCGCCGTCCCCCGTGGGCCGGGGAGGGGAACCGGGCCCCACGCCCCCCTCGGCCCTTTCCTCGCACGCCCCCGCGCACTCTCACCCGCTCGGGCACCCCCTACCCTCTCCCCAGAAACTCCGCCATAGCCGAGCATGACGGGCAGGGAGCCCCCCGCGCAGGACGAGGGGGCGGCAGCCTGCCCGGCTCATGGACCTCCGCAGCGCCTCACCTTCCTCAGCGCCCCCGCCATGGCTGCGACGCGCGAAGGGCCCCGCCAGCCCCCACCGGCCACGGAGCAGCCGGGCGCATGCGCGTGCGTGGCGCCGAGCGACTGCGGTGACCGGCTAGAGGACATGGCGAAGGACGCGGGACTGCGCATGCGCCGCTGCCGCATCAGCTCCCAATCCCGGCGGGCAGAGAGCGAAGCAGGCCGGGTAACAGCAAACGCATGTGCGCCGAGGAGTGTGGCGTCAGCCAGCGCATGCGCCGTCTGAGGGCGGTGGCGCGGTGCGCGTGCGCCGGCTGAGGGCGGTGGGGTGGCGNGGACTGGCATAGAAACTATACTTCAACTAATGCATTGTTGATTTCTTTCCTCTTGGCTTTAAGTCACTGGAAAAACTAAAATTTATAGTAAGTTTACCCAGAAGGTGTCTGACAAGGCTGTAGACTAAGCTAGAATAATTTGTACAGAACAATAATCATTTTTACATCTTTCTGACAGTACTCCTAACTATTAGTGGCAAAATCATTTTTGAAATAGAATCATTGCATAATGGGAAATTTCAAAGCAGAGAAATTAAAGAATTACTGAAGTCCTTTCAAAGCTCATGCCTCCTGAATAAGCAAGCAAGATGTGGCAAACATACTTTCATTACTAAGTCTGAGGAGGTAAAAAGAAAGTACCAAAATGCTACAAGAACCACCTACATGGTTCCCAAGAACCACTGAAGTACTCCCATCTCAACAGTGCTTGCCATCACAGGGCCTTGATGTAGCTTTGCACCACGTGGTTAGCCTCTATCATGTAAGACTAGCCTATCCCCTTAGTATAGGTATAAGTTACTTCAGTACTTGCTGGAAACATAACATAGCAAGGCAGCAAAAATCTGTATCCCTGTGAAGTAGAAATTACATTTATGAAGAACCGAATTTAAAGAGTTCTTTGCTTTTGCATTGGAGATGAAAGAAATCAAATATTAGTTCATAAAAGTACTTACACAGAGGAGGTTTTTGAAATCAGCACATGCAACAAAAAGTACAAAAAAAAAAGTGCAAAATAACTCCTAATGATATGAATTAAACCTTTAAGAATTCCTTTTCTTCCTTTATCACTTTGGAACATTTTTACACTTTCATTAAGTTGCACTGCTTTAAGGTACACAGCATACCTACATAGGCAAATACATAACAAAAAGCTTTGATCTCACAATTTCCATTAAATACAGAACAAGACGTGACATACCTCATGAGGGTTTTCAGCTACAGCCAATCCTACAAGTCCAGTGGTCTGCACAGAGAGCATAAATATATGTAATATACCTAAACATCTGTTTCCATGCTATGTAGTTATTTTGTCTTGGCTCAACATACACCTGACAGGGCCCATTCTGTGACACGAGCCTCTGCCTCCCACCACACACACCTCATACCACAAATCGGCAGTATTTTGATCAGCGCACACGAAGGGCAGGGAGAGCGCGAAGAGAGGAGCAGCTCACATTACCACACAGCTGCCGGAAAGCCTCCCGCGGGGGTGAACTCACCCGCCTCCTTCCTCCCCGCACGACGGGCCCGCCCCGTCCGCTAACGGTCGCTGCTGCCCCGCGAGCAGCTGGCGCCGGGCTCGCCGTCCCCCGTGGGCCGGGGAGGGGAACCGGGCCCCACGCCCCCCTCGGCCCTTTCCTCGCACGCCCCCGCGCACTCTCACCCGCTCGGGCACCCCCTACCCTCTCCCCAGAAACTCCGCCATAGCCGAGCATGACGGGCAGGGAGCCCCCCGCGCAGGACGAGGGGGCGGCAGCCTGCCCGGCTCAAGGACCTCCGCAGCGCCTCACCTTCCTCAGCGCCCCCGCCATGGCTGCGACGCGCGAAGGGCCCCGCCCCGCCAGCCAGCACCGGCCACGGAGCAGCCGGGCGCATGCGCGTGCGTGGCGCCGAGCGACTGCGGTGACCGGCTAGAGGACATGGCGAAGGACGCGGGACTGCGCATGCGCCGCTGCCGCATCAGCTCCCAATCCCGGCGGGCAGAGAGCGAAGCAGGCCGGGTAACAGCAAACGCATGTGCGCCGAGGAGTGTGGCGTCAGCCAGCGCATGCGCCGTCTGAGGGCGGTGGCGCGGTGCGCGTGCGCCGGCTGAGGGCGGTGGGGTGGCGCGCATGCGCCTAGCGGCGGGGGCGCAAGGGCTTGTTGGGCTGCGGCTGTTTGGGTCGGGCCCTGGGCCGGGCCCTGCGCTCGCTGCCGCTTCGTGCTCAGCGCGGGAGGCTGGCCCCGGGTCGGCTCGGCCCAGCGCGGCGAGGGCCCCCCCTCTGAAGAAAGCCTCCTGTCTGTGTGGTTCGGCGGCCGCTGCGGGGGCAGGCGCCTAGGCCCTTGCTGTGGAGCCGCAGGGACGGGAGGTCGGCGTGTCCCTGCGTGGGGAGGGGCTGCTGGGTCTGCTCTCTGAGATCCGAGCCCCTGAAACCGGCCCGTGCGTAGTGTTTATGCAGGAGAGGTATCCGATCCAAAGGCAGCCCAAGTTTTGGAGCCCAGTGGGCTGGGTATGCTGTAGGATTGCACCACAGTTCATGCTTTGCTGCACTTAAAAGACACGCAGATTTGAATATCCCTTTTTAAATATAAACATGTTTCCTATTAGTGAAGTTGTCTACATGAAATTGTTAAAGACAGCTTATGATCAATTTGCAGAACTTGGCAGTTTCTAAATGAGGAATACTCCGCTGAAAGATTTGTTACTAGAAGTGCATCACACAGAAGTAATAAGTGCCATACGTTGCATTTAGATTTTCATCACGTTTCTGGTAAAGATGCCATATGCATTTGGTTGATGTGTTCTGTGTGGCTGGTGACAGTACTTTAAATAACTGATTTTTGCCAAGTGATAGCTAGCTAACTGCTAGTAACAAGTTTTCAGAACTATTACAGGTTCATGGTTTTTGATTTGTTATATTTTCCAGAAGGTATTGCAGAGTCCAACCTTAGTCCAAGCTTCAGAGTTGATTTCAAAGCTCCCTTTCATAAGTTAAACAACTGTGTCAAGCCTTAAAGCTTCAGAAGTATGTTTGGCAGCTGCTGAGAGCAGTTTTGTTTAATTTGTACTTGGAATAAAGCTGTTTATGTCTACTCAAGGTGAGATTTTGGTGTCATAGGTGTGATTTGAATATGTGTCAGCTTCTGTCATTCTTTTATGAAACTTAATGTCTTTAGGGTTTGTAGAAGTTTCTAGTACATGGATTCTAGTTTTCTGCAACATATGGAAAAAATAAATACCTTCTGATTAATAAGTGATGTAGTGTGTAAGTAACTGTTTTTATGCCTGGGTATAGGGTCTAATTTGGAAGTAATGGAAATTTGGAAATAATGCAGAAGCTTATAAACAATTAGAATATTATATATATATATTTAGCAAAATTATTATATTAAAGGGTTGTATGTGCATGTATTTATCAGTCAAGTCTTCCTGAGGTTGATAACTTTCTGTCTCAGGGAATAGTCATAAGTATTCTGGAATCTGTTTACTAAGCAGAAGCATGCATATAGCTTCGATGAATTTTAGCTGTGAGACTGGTTTGACTAAGAAATTGTGTTAAAAGTAGCTAACTGCAGAATCAAAAGTAAGGATCACTGTAATAGAATATGGCAAATAGGTAATTTCTGAGTTAATGTGATAAGTTAAAGCAGAAAAAGCTGTAAAATACTGATGGAAAGTAGAAAACTCAATTAAGGGACTTGAGATAGAATGGGAGAAAAGAGCAGTAAAAAGTCAGTTTAAATTACTGGTGGAGGTAAACATAATGTTCATTTGTAGATCCAGTTGGCCTTGTATTAAGTCTTATCTTTATGGTCTAGCTGCTAATTTAAAGGGTGAGTTTTGCATCGTGAGTAAGATTTAATAATAATTGCATTGTAACTTTATATTGTATTTATTCTGGACAAATTTTTCTCTATAATTCCTTCGTCCTGCTCTTGAGCTCCTCTTTTCCATAACTGGTAAGCAAACCCAACAAACTGAGTTTCAGAATATCGTAGAGTTCTCACTGAAAGCCAGTCTTTGGATAAGACATGCGCTACCTCCGTTCCATAACTAAAGCAAAGTGATTAATACAGTTTATATCAGAATTGAGGGTTTGTGCTTCTCCACCCCTGAGTGTTCTTTTAGATTGCATCAAACAGACCTGGGGGTTTCTTTCCAAGGCATTGAGAATCTCTCTTCCCTATCAAAATGACATTCTTTAAAAATTTCATCCCTGTATTTTTCCCTTCTCTGTGATGTTCCAGCCAGATGATTTATCTCCTGATTACACTAACCGACCACAGCACAAATTTTTCTGTGTCTGGTGATCTTCTTTAGCCAAATTAGCTCGTTAGCATCATTCAAACACTAGTTCTAACCATCTGTTCAGACAACCCAAGAATGTAGGTGTCCTTGCCACATCCTAGTACAAAGAGTAAAAAACAGTAAGCCACGTTGATGAGACCATTCACGAAATCAATCCAGAAGTGATAAAGTAGAAAGTTCCCCAAATTGCCAAACTCTGTTTCAATACATAATTTATTTTAAAATATAACTCCAAGCCCTAAGAAGTAGTATCAGAGTACATACAATAATTACTTATTTGAAAACAAACAAAAAAACCGCCCAAACCACCCACATAGCATTTCACAGTTTATTATCTGTTTAACACTGGGGACTCTGTTGGGAGTATTATCCTGCATGTTAATATACAGTGCGTAGGCACCCTAAGAAGGCCTTGCTATAGCTGTGACTTCTCTTCCCATTTTTGTCTCACCAATGAATTTATCTCACTGTCAAGTCTTGGAAATTGCTGTATGATTTGGTATCTGGACGAGAGTCTTACTTATTCTGGCTTTACATGCATGGAATATAATTGACTGATGGATTTATAACTAGGAACTATTAGAATCAGACACTGTTTACATAGCAATGCGAAATAGTATTAAAAAGATCTGAAAAATACAACAATACCGGGCTCGTAATACGGATATGTACTAGTTCGGATAATATCCTGGTTATGTAAAGGGAATGGAAGAACCCAACATAAGCAATTAAAACATTTCTGTTCTTTATACATATTATAAATATATATTTTACATATTTTTATTATATAAGTATATTTCTGTCCTTATCAGCTCTTAGCCAACGGTAGAGCAGGGTCTCAGCCCTGTTTGTCTGCTTCTGTTGTACTTTTTTTTGGAGGCTTGCTGCACTTACTTAGGTTGCTCTGGCAAAAGAAGTTGCAATGAATATTATTTATCATCATTAAATGGTTTTCTTGATCTTGTGTCCAAAGGTGAGATACATGTAGTGCCTTAGTTAAGCTTACAGTTTTATGGTTCTATAAATGCAAGTGAATCATGGGGCACAGCAGAGTTCACAGTATACAATTTCATTTCATCAGAACAATTAAAGATATGTTGGAAGTTTGTTGTTTCAATTTATGTTTCCTTTTTGTCCCTTCATTTTGGTAAAGATGGTAACTAATTGGTTAAAACCAAAAGAAGACAGGTATTGCATCAGTGTGTCTAGCTAGAGAAAAGAATATTTCTTCCTCATCCCATGCTTGTGATTTAAGTTACTGGGTACTGCTATTCTTGATGTTACTCTTGGGTTATTCTGCTTTTGCATCACTGCTGTCTGTGGTGCTGTGCCTCCTGCTTTTTTGTCCAATCTCAAGTTACTAAATCTAGTCAAATAAGTACTGTAATTGGCTGTCAATGAATTTGTAAAGCTTTGCATCGTATCGGCCTCAGAGAGAGAGATTAGTGTTTGGTGATGTAACATGGCAGGATCTACAACTAGTTGAAGGCTAAACTTTCTCAGATGTGTTTTAATTTATGTAAATATGTTACCAGATTTTGTTAATGTAGCCTGTGAGACTAAGTTGGCAAATAGTTAATTTTCTTAATGAGAGTTGTTGAACCAACGAGGGCACAGATAATATTATTATACCATCCAGACCTCGTGTTACATTTGACAGGATTTTAGAGAAGTCGTGTAATACTTTCCTGTGGGTCGAGTCTGCTTATGTTACAGTTGTACAAGGTCAGACCTTAATTTATCTAGCAACTGTGTATTTAATTTTAGAAGTATCACAGGACACATCAGCTTGCAGGGCACCATTCCTGGCTGTTCAAAATGCAGGCCCCAGAGTAACAGTGGCAAGATAATGGGTTGAAAAGGTGAGAATATATGTTATGCTCGCCAGTTAGACTAACAGTGAAATATTTTAAAACTGTAACATTTAATAGAATGAGTCCAAATTTAGATTGCTATTAATTATTTTATTGCTATGAATAACCTCTTTGCATGCCTAAGGGCCTTCTATTTATAGAAAGCAAAGCTAGGATTGTCTAGTTTATTTTAAGGATAAGAAATTAGAATAACATTAACACTTACATAACATTAGCTTTATACCTGTGTTTAAAAGTGATGAACGCTTGATACACCTCTTTCCAAGGAAAGACGCAACTACCATGATTAGCAAGTAGTTCAGATTTTTTTTGATGAAAAAACAGTAACTTAATTTAAGAGAGCAAAACTTTTATTTTTTTAAGGAAAACAGCAAGAAGTAATGTGTTTATTTTTCCAGGCATAAATGGAAAAAATATCAGACTACTCAAAGTGTTGTTTAAGGAAAATATTCTTTGTAATACAAACACTAACACTTGTTTAGAGGAAGCATTTACAATCGTTTCTAGTGATCTAGTGCCTAGGTCTGTTAATTGCAAAGCTTCCATTCTTGAATAGAACAAGATTTTGCTGCTGAACTTTTTAGCCTTTTCATTGCTACATCACGTAATGTAGCAGGGATGTCTCTGCTGCTGCTGAGTGTACCAGCCATGCTGTTATATTCCACTGTGATCCTAATGGAACATCCATGCTTCAGTTGAACCTTGTCACCTCAGCACAGCGTATTACCAGCAATGATATAGCAAATCAGGCTCTCAAAGCACGTATAGACCCCTGGCAATGTGTCCAGCACTTGTGCTGTGGTGAGCTGTTTGCCTTATACTTACTCTACCAAGTCACAGTCACTTGCTACCTTACTAACTTTCTCATTTTATAATACTACTAATTTCTGTGGCATAAGATAATTTGAAAACAGTACACACAACAATTCTGAAACACTGCTCACTGACACCTTTCTGGTTAAGTCTGTGTTCAAGCAGAGCTCTGTGTTGCCTGTGGCATAATCAGTTCTGGGGAATACAGCAAAGCAGGAGATAGCTGACCAAATGGGTATGGATGTTGTATGACCAGGGAGGAAAAAAAAAAAAGTTTCTATGATGACCTGCAAACTGATTTCTTCCTCTAATCTTTTGGAGATAAAGGGGAGGTAGAAAGGCAATACATTTTTCTGAAAATAACATGATTGTCTTACTAAATTACTATCCTGCAAGATGCTCTGTGCTCTTAACCCTTCTTGGAATCAGTGATGTTGGGAATATTGATCACCTCACAGGACTAAACTGTATGTGAGCATCTTCATAAAGATACTGTAATATTCCAAAACAGCCTTTTTTCAGAGAGTTTGCAGTGTGAGGGTCGTTATTTTTGTTTTGTAGAATTACGGAGAAGTTCATATTGTCCATCCTGTCCGACAGAATGTCAGTTAGCATTCTCAGTAATTTCAGAAATATCAGAAATATTTTTTGCATGAGAAGTTCTACCTAAATTTCAGTATGCCAGAAAATAACTTTGAGAACTTCTAAGCATTAATATGATGTGCAGCAGATGTAACATTAGGTAGCATGTGAAAGATTTTGGTACTTGTGTCTGCATTGTGCTGACCAGTTCATCACTCTAACTTATGTGTGAAATCTTCTGTGCTGAAGCCTGGATTAGAGACACAAAAGGAAGGAACAGAGAACCCTTCAGAAAAGCATTGTCTTTTATGAATAACATAAAGGTCTGTTCTTCTAAGCCCCAAAAGAAAATGTGTCCATGAATATTTTTTATTATTATTTGTGGAAGTTTTTTTGCAGTCAGAGGTGGCAGTCAAGACCCAAGTTGTATATTTTATCCTTCAAAGAAAATGGGACTGAAGTGGAGATTTTTTCCACTTTCCTTCAGATTGTCCATCCTTGCAGTTAAAAACCTGGGCCATGGTTCCAGTACATATTTAAAGAGGTGGGAAACTGCATTATGTGGGAATCTGAATCCAAGAGACCTTTAGCTTCTGAGTCAATCTGACTCTAAGCCCTTACTAATTTAATTTTGGTTTGCGAGCTTTATCATAATATACTAAGTAGTGAATTATTTGTGGATGGAATTATAATATCGGCTGTGGTACTTCGGTTGACTTATTATTTACTGAAAGAATGCAGAAATTAGCCTAAAAAGAAATCTGATTAGTGCTTTCCCTTGAAGATCATTTTCAGAAAATGGCTTCCAAATAAATTCTACAACATTCCTTTTCTTTTTGCAAAATGACTAGGACACCCCACAATGATCGTTCTGTGAGAAACATACAACAGATGCTTAGTATAATTGTTTAATATTTATGCAACACTTTGGTGATGATAAGTGTTCTGTGTGGTAGATACAATACATTACTGCGTAAACTGTGGGAGTAGTAGTTTAAAACTTTTTTAAAAAATAATGCAACATCTGGTGTCCCCCATCTGATCAAAGGACAAACGTGTTAAGCCACTAAGATCAAATCAAACAGAGAAACTTTGGCAAAACCCAAAACCCACTTGTAAAAACCTAATTAGGTGCAGCTAGGCATATATTAACTTAAGTTTTTATTCTTTATAGATCTTTTACAATATATAAATACTACATTTTACACTTCAAGACCTACAGGAAGATGTTGTAAAGAGCAACATCCCTGACCTTCCAATTATAGTTATAATTTACTACCAAGGCGTTTGGTTGATGTGATATCACTAGCAAAAAGCATAGTGAACATAAGCCACAGTTAAAGTTGGTGATACAAGCAGACTGAATTTAAGCTGGTGACTATAGGTAAAAGGTTTGACATACTCCGTTACTAATCCACTGAACCTTCCAACTACTCTTTACACCTTGACAATAATAGCTGGCATGGCTTGGCCATCACCTGGGCTTGTGTACTGCACTCCTGTGAATGTCCATTAAACTTCATCACTGCAGAAGTAGCACAGAGACTCCAAAGTCCTTTGTGTGCTTTGATAGACCATGCCTTTGCAGTGTAAAAATAAAGCAAGATTTGCAAATTCATTTGTAGGGTTTTTTTTGGGGGGGGGGTTGATACATTAATGATCATTAAAATTTATAATTAATGACACAAGACCATTGTAATGTTTTGTTGTACAACTACCTGTCCGTGAAGTCCAAAAATCTTGTACATTATATTAACATAAAGCAGGTTTTGCATTTGGTATTGTCTCTCTCAAATCCCTTATTTCTTAGTTGAGAAAACGTCCCCATCCGGCTCCAGGAGAGGAGAGGTGAATATGGGTTACAGCTGAAAACTTTTCGCAGAATCATGGAATAGTTTGGGTTGGAAGGGACCTTTAAAGATCATCTAGTCCAATGCTCCTGCCATGGGCAGGGACATCTTCAACTAGATCAGGTTGCTCAGAGCCCCGTCCAACCTGGCCTTGGATGTTTCCAGGGATGGGGCATCTACAGCCTCTCTGGGCAACCTGTTCCAGTGTTTCACCACCCTCATTGTAAAAAATTTCTTTCTTATATCTAGTCTAAATCTACCCTCTTTTAGTTTAAAACCATTTCCCTTTGTCCTATCGCTACAGGCCTACTAAAAAGTCTGTCCCCATCTTTCTTATAAGCCCCCTATAAGTATTGAAAGATAGTAAAGTTCTTCTGAATTCAGAACTGGATTATGTGTCACCACCTAAACTGTAGTGACATGCCCTGGGCTTTAGCACACTGAAATCCTGTGTCCAAACGACACTGGTTGGTGGATCCATCTTGTATCTGCTGCCAGGGCTACCCTGGGTGAAGGAGGTGGGAAAAAATGCTCTTTCCCTGTGCAAAAGAGTCAAGTTAGTTCAGAGCTTCTCTGAAATAATTTGACATTTGTGTAAATCCTGAATAAGTGCAATATGTGATCACCCTTAGAACTGGTCATGTGTTTCATTCTGAACTGCAAGCTTTCTCTGTAAATAATTCTCAAACAATTTGAGTGTTTTTCTTTTTTGTGTCTATAATTTTTAAATGTATATATGTTGGTATTTATGTTCATGAATTCCTTGTGAATGCCTGTGTTTGATAGGAATCATTCATGTGGTGATAAAGTTGTTTAATGTTCATTATTCATGCTTGTCTAGAAATATATATTCACTGACTTGATCATCACAGCTTTCTAAAGCAGAAAAGTTTCTTTTTATGATTGACAAATTGTCCAGTATTTGTCTGTAGATGACAAACGTAGAGTGTGAAAAATAAAAAGAGCTTTTCCTAAATGGCATGTCTAGTACTAAACGTTTCCAGGGTTGTTTTCTTCTCCATCACCATTTTTAAACAGGAATTTTATCATTTTTAAGTAGGAATAAACTCACCAATACATTATTAAATTAAAATAATTTTATGGAAACACCTGATTTTATGATAAAAAATACCTTAAGCACGATATGATCCTTAGCAGTATATTTCTGTGTATATTTCAAAATAGCTCATCATTATAGCTCACCATAAAAAATGATGGATGAAAGAGAAGATTTGGTTGAAGATCTGCTCACTGAGTATGCCATACAGCTTAGCATTCAAGAATCAAATGGGGCCAAACCACCGGTGTCTTCCAGCTATAATGACAGGTACTGTCAATTCAATATGTGTTAGAGATTGTGCCATGTTTTAACAGTATTTTGAGATCTTGATATTTAATGCCTTGTATCATGCTTAAAACAGTTCTTAGTTTGACTATTAGCCCTCTTTCTCAGTGAAGCACTGCCTGAAGCAATGATTTAAGAGAGTAAACAAAATAGAAATGTTGATTTTGTTTTTCTCAAACATTTCTAAAACCTCAAACTTTAAAGGCAATAAATTTTGATTTGTTAGTCATCTGTCTGCTCTGTAATTGTACCAGTGTCCCAGCCTTTCCCTGTGCACTCAGATACATACGTGTACAAGAAAAATCCAAACCAGAACAACAACAACAAAAAACCCACAGAGGTGTTCCAGCGAGGGCTCATACATGACATTAATGTTATGGTTAAGAGTGGTTCCCATGACTGGGAAATGTAGGGCTCAGCTGGGCTACGTGGGGTGGTGAGAGCTGAGGGAGATGAGATTCACTTGGCTAAACTAATACTTCCCTTAGCTTTTCAGGCCATTTACCTTCTTATGAAAAGCATACGTGTGAAACAAAGCTAAACTTTGCTTAATAGAATTTCTTCGGCAATAATCCCATAAATACATTTTGTAGATTGCCCAGTCTAAAATGGAAAGCTGTAGAACTGTAAGTCTTGGGGGACTGTTAATACTTCCTAATTTCCTGTAGGATCTCATGAAGATTTAGGTCCTCATGGGGCTCCTGTTGTAGGACTGGAATCTCCCTTTCCACTGAAGGCTCTCAGCAGAGCCACTGGGTATTCTTGTTATTTGGCTGCTTTTTTTTTATTAAATCTGATATATTTTCTAATATGCTTTTATCACCAAAATATCTCAAGGAACTAGCAGGCACCAGCATTTAACTTCCATCTCATGGAGGTTTAAACAATATTGTTAAAAACAGTACAACTCTTTTTCAGGGAAAATGGTACCACTGATACCATCAAACTCTCCTTCATTAATGAATATTGACATTCTAACACCATCACATTCTCATTTGCTGTCTTAAGGTTTCTGAATCTGAAGGGCTCATTTCTGTAGTGTGGGGCAAATACAGCTTTTTAGTCCACAACAGAATTCTTTACCAAATTAGGACTTTTATCAGGTCAGCCTGCAGCAGGAATTGCGCCTAGCTCGAGAACTTTGGGTACTCTGAAGGTCCACAGAACAGGTGTAACTTAGGAGGTCACAAGGCTCATCAAGATTGTAGTTGATATATTCAAAGGAAAGTTGGCTCAGATGAGAACCGAATGGAAAATATTGAATAAGTAATATAATGCATCTACTTTTTGTTTATGTTTTCTATTATTCTGCTCTTTTTCGGATAGTTTTGTACCACCTAGTGAGGAAAATAGGAAAATTGTAACATCCATAAAGCAAGGTAAAAACCCTAAAATAATATAGTCCCTTTGCAAAACTGAGCTTTCTGTATATTGTTTTTCCAACTGCATCTCATTTATCTGTTGGATTTTTTAAGGTGCAGTATTTGGGCTCCAAGAACTTGTGAAACAGAAATATGCTTTGGATGAAGCTGATGAAAGAGGGTGGTTTCCACTGCATGAGGCTGCAGCTCAGCCAATTCAGCAAATACTTGAAATCATTTTAGATGGTGAGTAAGGTAAAAATATCCCACAAGATAAGGGGAGCAGCAAAGAAACACGGAACAATAAACAGCCATGCACAATAACAGGCTAGAACTGGTTGTTAAAAAAAGTATGATCAAATCCTCCATGGAGCATCTTGCTTATGTTGTTTAAATATTCAAGCAAATTTTCTTTTGGGGAAATTTGCGTAGCAGCAAAGAACTTGGACCGTTTTTAATGTTTTGTTCAGAAACCTACAGACAGAGCAAATATTACTGTTCAGTATTCAGTGTGTTTGGCAGTACTAGTTAGGTTAAGTTAAACATAATTACAGGTAATTTTCATAAAGACTTAGCATTTAAGGATTTCTGGTATATGTGTATGTGTTAACAGCCTTGTGCTTTAATTTTGTTTTATCTTTTCTCACTTTCTTGCCTCTAGCATCTTATAAAACAATGTGGGAATACAAAACATGCGATGGAGAAACACCATTGACTTTGGCAGCAAAAGCTGGCTTTGTGGAAAATGTACGAACATTACTGGAAAAGGGTGTTTGGCCCAACACCACAAATGACAAAGGAGAAACTCCACTTGTTATAGGTAATTACCTCCTCTCCCTGGGTTTAAGCAAAGTGAATGGCAGCACTTCCCCTTCGCTGAGTACTCACTCAGGTACTCCTGTTGGCTTGTGTGGTTTAGATGCTGGTCATCTTTTTAGATGAAACTAAATGCCCAGCACTTAGTGAAATGGACCCAATGTTCAGTTCAGCACTCGTTATGCTTTCAGTGATCACTGAGCTGCTCTTAAAGATGCTCCTTATGCTTTGGGTGATTGATGAGCTGCTCCTAAGAAAATGGGACCTATTTTTTTGTTCAAGGCACCTTGTTGGTGTCTTTAGGTGCTGCAAGACCTTTACCAACCTGGTCCTATTTGACCATCTTAAGGTGCAAGTATGGTACAAGAATAAGCTGTTGCTTTAACTTGAATGTACTTTTTCTGGAGGTCTGGAGATTATTGGAGATTTTTAGTTTGATTGGATGGTTTCTACTGAAGTAGGCAGGTATTTTCAATTTCAAAACCTCCCATCTCATTTCCCTCCCTTCTTGCACCGAAAATAAGCTTCAACTGCATTTCTAAGTAATACCCTGATATAAAGAAATATGATTCCTTTGGAAGATTTTATGCTATTGGTAGACTTAAATGAGCTTTACTATACATGGGTAATTTAGCTATATTAGCTTCTAATTTCTGTTGAATGTCAAAACATCTCCATTCTTCTGAAGAGAATCAATCTGTGAAATTAATACAATATAAGAAAATACAATACATAGTACAATTATCAGTATTAAAATATTCAGTTCTCTGAATTTTTGTTAACTTTCATCAGATGTGATTACCGTATTAACATTTTAAGGTCCTGAGGCATTTCTAGAAGGTTCCACTGCATTTTCTTGCTTTGCGTTGTTTCAGCTCTTTTCAATAATTGTAAGTCTGTGAAACTTTCAAGCTATTTTCAGCCTTTGCTTTTAATGAATCCTGCAAAGATTTAACTAGACCTTATGAAAAGGGTCTTTCCCCCTTATAATGCCAATTTGTTTTCCTAAATATTTCTCTATACAAACTCCTGAAAATGAGGTTTGTCAGCTATGTATTGTTTATGTGATGCTTTTTATGTTTTTGTATGACTTAGCACTGAAAATTTGGATGTAGATATTGTTGTGCGTCATACATTTCAATCTTAGTCACAGTGAAATAGAGGATCGGGTGCTTAACACTTAATAGATGATGAATATGATTTAGTTACTCCTTTTAATTTTAAAGCTCTGGATTAAAGGCCTCTTCAGTACAAAGGTAAACGCTGAAGAATTCTGCTTCCAGGTACATTTGGTAATACTCTATTTCAAAGCAATTGTGGATAATTATGAGGACAGTGGCCTCTTAAAAACCTTCTTACTTGTATAATGGGACATTCACAGAAGTTAAATTTGCTAACCCTATGACGCTGATCTCCTTCAGCTGCCCCACCACTCAGTGGAGAGATCGTCTATTCCAAAGGGTAGTTCAGAAGTAAAATTAGACTCTTACTCAGGATCGCTATTTTTTTATGTAAATAATTTGCAGGTGTAGTTATCCGTGAAAATCTCAAACCTGGAACCTCAAAAGGACAGAACATGGCCTTTAAGTATGACAGATGTCAACTGTACTTTGGCTGACAACAGCCACTGAGTACATGCCTGGATTAGAGTTACCAGGTGACAGTCAGAAGTGGAATTTTCTGGGGACACTGTAATGTTTGCACCAACTTTAGAAGTAAGGGCCATATTCAAATATTATGGGGTTTTTTTGTTGCTTTTCCTTGTGATACACCTGCTTCTACTTTCTCAGAATCAAAGCAGTGCTGCTTTTGCCCTCCATGCTCCAAACTGACATATTTTCCAGCTTGTGTTGGTTTACCTTGATTTCCCGAGCAGCTGACATTACCATTTATTTACCACTAAATTGGATTGCCAGATTTCTAGGATTGGAAATCTTTTTAATTTCCTCATATCAGTACACAAGGAAAAGGTTTTCTAAACTTACTAGATGTCTTTAACTTTCAAGACAATATACCTGAAAATGTAATTGTATTATTTTCTTCCTTTTTTCAATATCTTCAAGCTATAAGAAGAGGCTCTTTTGAAATGGTATCCACTCTGATTAAACACAACTGTAGTATCCACCAGCCGTGTGTAAAACGTTGGTCAGCAATGCATGAAGCTGCAAAACAGGGACACAAAGACATTGTTGCTCTTCTTCTGAAGAATGGTGGAAATGTGAACCTTAAGGATGGATATGGAGTAACACCATTAGGTGTTGCTGCTGAATATGGTCACTGTGATGTGCTGGAGCATCTTATTCATAAAGGTATGTAGTCAGGTAAAAGGGAAATACACCTCTGCACTGGCATACATCTTGCCTGGTTGCTGAGGTGTTTTAGGGTGAGCATGGAAAAGGAAAGAAAGAGTTGTGGTGACTGAGAAGATTTGGTTTCTGGGAAGGAAAGGAAGCATCTCTGAGTGTTTCTGCTAGACTGGAGTGATGCTTTTGGAGTGATGACGTTTCCATAACGCATGTGACAGGAGTGGCAGAGTTGATACCAATCCATTTCAGTCAAGGAGGGATTTACTGCTATGCCCTTCTTGCCCTTCTTTATTTCTCTTTACTCCCCTCCCCTTCCTTCCCGTCCTCCCTCCCTCTCTCCCTCCTCTCCTCTCCTCTCCTCTCCTCTCCTCTCCTCTCCTCTCCTCTCCTCTCCTCTCCTCTCCTCTCCTCTCCTCTCCTCTCCTCTCCTCTCCTCTCCTCTCCTCTCCTCTCCTCTCCTCTCCTCTCCTCTCCTCTCCTCTCCTCTCCTCTCCTCTCCTCTCCTCTCCTCTCCTCTCCTCTCCTCTCCTCTCCTCTCCTCTCCTCTCCTCTCCTCTCCTCTCCTCTCCTCTCCTCTCCTCTCCTCTCCTCTCCTCTCCTCTCCTCTCCTCTCCTCTCCTCTCCTCTCCTCTCCTCTCCTCTCCTCTCCTCTCCTCTCCTCTCCTCTCCTCTCCTCTCCTCTCC